>OMLM01009423.1:97374-159219 GCA_900302695.1 Helostoma temminkii
GCACTGGATTTTAGGGATATTAGAGTAAAGGGGGGCTTAATACATATGCACGCCACACAGATTTTTATTTGTAAAAAAATCCCAAACACCATCTATCATTTTCCTTCCACTTAACAATTATGTGATGCTTAGTCTATCAATAAAATGAATTTAAATTTGTGGCTGTAATATGACAAAATGTGAAAAAGTTTAAAGGTTATGAATACTTTCGCCAGGTACTGTATACTGCACAGAAGCCATTGAGAGAAAACGGGGATTGGATGGTTGCAAAGAGCACATGACTGCAGAGCTCAAGGCTCATGTTCTTTTAGGAATAAATTAATAAAACTTGATTAGCCAAGTGGTAAGCTAACATATGAAACAATAAAATGAAACACTTGTTCATAAGTACCTTCAGCTTGACACAGAGAAGCTGACCTGTATCATTTGCTCTCAAGTGAAGGTGCAATCAGCTTCCCCCAGTGACCTAGTAATAAACTTAAAGAATGAAAATACGGGACAAAATATCCTATGTACCAACAAACGAATGACTGTGCTGTAATTATTGGGAGGGAAATGAATGACCACATTATCACCTGATTGCACTGTCTGTCATTAGCTCAGGGGGAAACATACTCATTATAATTGAGGGCTGTCATCAAAGTTGAAATTAGCCCCCTGTTTGCTTCATCTGATGGTAATGAATACACCATTGCTGTTGCACGATTGTAGAGACTCAAATATTGCCAACCTATTCATCTTGCCTCTTGGGAAAACATCAGAGAATAAATTAATTTCCTTTACATGCACTGGCTTTACGCTTGGAGTGATTCTAATACAATAAATAATTTTATTAAAATAATAGTCACTTACGTCTGTATGCACAAATGTTCCTTTATATTTCACATTATCTAATTAAAATAATGATTTAATTAAGTAAACAGCATATTAAATTTTTTTCACCTCAAAAAATAATCTAAAATAACAGATATGAATGACATTTTGCTTTAGTGTCATCATTGCACTTTCAGCAGCAGCTGATGAGCTGCAGCTGCTGCATTTTCGTGGAGAAAAACGACGTCCTGTCAGAAGAGAATACAATGCATACCTCAGCCTCTGTCACTGAAGCAAAGTTGTAACCTGAAGAGAAAAAAGATGAAGACTTCTTGAGATGTACGCTCACAGACAGAATCTAGATGAAAGATAAAACTCTCCGATGAAAGGTATGAGCCTTTTTCTCTTTGTCTGAGGGGAAATAATAAAAGCTGTGTTCTCAGCACATATCCCTGTCTTCCTCTTGTTCCTTTTTTGTTTTTCAAGTGTCAATTTTCTGTAACACTGATCTGCACATACCTATATGGGGAACAACACTTGCCAACTACTTGATCATAGTGCAACTGCACAGGTGGCATCCGTCGTCAGTTAAGAGTTTCTTCTTTATACTTGATAAAACTTTTTGGTCCTCGATTATCTTAAGATTTCTGAGGAAGGTTTCCTGCAGTGTCACCTGTGTACACCACTTATCTTTTAACTGTTTCCTAACTCTTAACTTTGCTTGTGCAATTCATTCATTGTATTTGTATTGTTATATTTTATTTATATAGACATCTCTGCTGCTGTAACATTAAAAATTTCCCCACTGTGGGACAAATAAATGTGTATCTTATCTTAGCTACTGTAGCCATGTCAAGTGATGTAAAATATTTACATGCTATGCTTTGAACAGACGTTTTTTTTCTGCCAACACTAATATTAAGTGATCATGAAGGCAGGACGGTGTGGTCAGCTTTTCCTTTGTTTAAAATAATTTAGCATTAAAACAGGGGATCCCAATTGGCTCTCATCCAGTTGTAGATGAACTGCTATAGCTCATTTGCATAAAGTTGAGCTCTTCCAAATTTGCCCTTGTTCCCTCACTTGAGTGCTCTTGTCTCTACCTTGCAGTCCTGGATCTACTGAGCAACTGTGCTGGGTTTCCTTTAACAGTGAATTGCAACTGTTACTGCAGGCAGGTATCGAATCATTACCTAAATATGGCAGTCTAGTCTTTAGAGCTGAGTTCAGTTTCTATTGTGCTGTGTGTAACTTTGTTTTCTTTCTTACCAACAAACAGTGCTGTTGTCTCTTAACAATGACCACAGTGTTTCACCAATCAATCTAACCTACCAGTCATATTTGGTGCCTAAAACCGTTCCTAACCTTAACTATTCATGACTGAAGAAGAACTGTGATTATAAAATAATTGTCACTAACTTCCTGTGGTTTCAGCCACATTTCATGGCATTCATCACCAGATTAAGTTTGATCAGATGTAATTGTGTGAACAAAGTTATGATAGTAGCTGAATCAAATAAAGGCTGGTGAAGCCTGTGAGACTGACTGAAAGTTCTAGGAAAAGTCATTAAGTGTACTCTCCAGCGCTTTGACTTGCCAAAAAAATTATAATAGAATATTTGCTAAATGATAAGTATTTATTTGTTTTCTGCTTTACTCCCAAATATGCCTTTTTTCTGTCCACCTGAAACCTTCCTGACAAAATCATTTTGTTAATTGGGCAAGGTGAAGTTGGATGTTAGTCCATGAATTTCTGTTGTTAGTGGGGTTAAGTTAGGGCACAAACATACAGCTAGGTGCTCCCATCTCCTCATGAGAGTAATGTTTTTTTCCCCAGTTTCAGTCTGCTCATGAGTGGGGCTTGGCAATTATTTTCTTTAGCTAAAGCTGCTTCAGGGGCTGAAGGTGCAAGTGCAACTGTATCTATGCAGTTTCTGTGCCACTGAGGATTTGATTATTTGTTCTTGTTGTTGTTTATCCAGTCCTGAGCAAACTCTGTTCTTTTTATCTCTGCTGCAGGTCATCATATAGTTCATGACACTGAAAGCCACTTGAGTCTCCATTAGGCAATAGTCTGCTGCTATTACAGCTAAAACTGCATGTAGGTACAAGGCAATTTTTGTTTGACTGGACTGCAATATGTGGCAAACCACATTGTGTTACTGAGCGTGAAAAAATGTAGAGCAGAAGATAATAAATTGCGGTGACTGTGGTTATAGTATAGTGCATTTCTGTGCATTCTGCGAGCAATAACTTGCTCGCAGAATGTCTGGGAAGAATCAAACTAATGCAGGCCTGGAATGGGCCTGAATATGTTTATTCTGCAGTAGTTTTTAAGAGCCCAGCGGAAATGAGAGGAAGTGCTTGTTTTTCTTGCTTTCATGAGCCACAATTGCACAAACATGTTTTCTAGTTAATTTTATTCATGAAATATTTTAAGTATTTATATATATATATACAATTCATTGATATAACACAAATAACCCAAACACGCATCACACATTATTACAACTTGAGTCTTATTTTTCTCTCCACAATGTTGGTGATAAGTCAGTTTGTAAATTACACTGCCTCATCTAAGACAATACTAAGATATACACATACACAAACAACTATCCCTAATATGGGACATTATAATTTAAAATAATAAATTTTAAAGTAAAAAAATTGAGCTGTGTGTCCCCCACTGATGTCTTCAGCTGGTTGATTGGATGCACACAGTGCTGGTTTTTGTTCACATATTTTTGTTCTGCTTGACACTGTATGTCAAACATACAAATAAACAATTAACAACAACAATTACAAACATTTGATTAGATTTGGTTTTTAATTTCAGTACATATCCTCCTTAACCATGGTTTTAAAAAAAGCACAAATATACATGGAGAACGCTCCGCTTCAACTTGCTCTCAATGGGATATTCCACTTTGGAGAAGACGGATTAAACGTGTTGCAGTCGCGAAGCCTCAAAGCCTCTCCCAGTGGAAAACAAGGGTTAGACTGACAGGATTCTCTGTAAGTGAGCAAGAGGGAAAGACAGTTGCATCCAGAGTAGGAGAGAAAACAACCCCGTCTTCTCAAAATTACGCTTTGTCTTATTTCACTTTCACTGTTTGATTTTTCTTTATTAACCCAGCCCACAATCTTTCCTTGACCCAAACCCAGTGCTATGAGACTGTATCAGAGAGGAAGAGATTTATTGCTGATTTGCAGTTTGGGGATCCAGTTCTATAAGATAGGCATGCAGGCAGACAGGGAGTGAATGCTACTGTACTGTATTTCTCCTTCACTGCTTTGCCAATAACTTTGGTGTTGCAATGGGTTTCTCATTTAGTCAGTGCCAAGCTGCTCACACTGTGATAAGGCTTCCTGAGCACACACTGATCCACTCTGCTGAAGTATCATGAGGCAAACTGGCAGACAGCTTGCCTGTACTCAGGAAATTTAGAGGCATCAGGGGTTATACATTATCTAAGAAATATGGGAGTCACTTTAAACTATGAGTCATCACTTTTTAATGCTTTTGACATGGGATTATTGCTCACACTATCAATAACAAGTTCCCAAGAACAGTCCTGTGTGGGAGATGAATTCACAAAGCAAAAATGTTGCTCCATCCATGACTCTGACGATGATATTTCTTTCATGGTCAGCCACGTCAGCTCACAGCTGAGCATTTAAACAGTGAAATCTGCTCTTCTCACTCTGCTGATCATTTATGCTGCTGCTTGTGTTGACCCAAGTTTCTGCAAGTTCCTCCCATTCTCCTGCTGTTCTTTTCTATTTCTAGCTTTTTGTATCAACAGCCTAAATTTCTTCTTTTTTGTGACATTTTCCCTTTATTTGATAGTTGACATGGTGTCAGTCTAGAAAGTCATGAGAAACAAGGGCATGGAGCAGAAATACCATGCCACCAGCTAAGAGTTCACTTTATTGTCCTTAAAGCTTTTGTTATGCCATGTCTGTTTTATCCTTAATCCTGCAAATATTGAAAACCTTATGAGTTATGCTCTACAGACGTATCTCCAACTGTCCGTCAGGTACATTTTGTACAAGGTAAACATGCAAAAAAATGTTAAAATGGAGAAAGGTACAGATTTATGGAGTTTTCTGTCACCAAAGAAATGCTGGATAAACTATAAAGCTCACAGTAAGCCGATTTTAAGCAGCTGCCAACAGCGATTATGCAATATGAACCTCTCCTGTGACTTGATTCACCCTTCCAAGATTGGCTAAGCTCTCTTAGACCTTGCTGCCCTCAGGAGCAAAGAGCATCCATCATATTCATAATTATCTGGAAGGGAGGTCCATCATCATCCCATATTAGCCACACACAGACAGCATTGCAGTAAATAATCCCATCATTTCAGCCAGAGAAAGTCAGGCCGACATAAATTTACCACAGAGCACTTTTACATCCTGGAGGGCATTGTAGGGAGTTTCATCATCTGAAGGGTTGATTTCTTATTCTACCCTCTGTTTTTTTTATTTCAATCCAAGAACACATCCCATAAGTGACATTTTTATTTTTATTTTTTCGTCTGTGCCCATGGATGTAAGACTACTTCATGCTGTCTGAATTTTTCCACTGGAATTTGGAAGTTTGTTCTGGGTAGCTACAGACTTGCAGCAGACAAGCAACAAATCAATGTTGATGTCTTGCTGGCACTGGTTTATGCTCTGCTTTAAAGAAATGCATTTTTGTCAGGTCAGATCTAGATGATTATTAGTAAGGAAAAATATTTTACACCATGTATATAACATTCAGGCATTGAACATTAACAGCATAAACATTCTTTGCTTATGCAAAACTCTTTTTGTCCAGAGACACTAAACACAAACAAGATATCCTTAAAGGGAAACAATCATTTGAACCTGTTATTCACACAGATTTATTGTTATCTTGTGGGTGGCAGTGGCACAATTGACAGGGGTTGATGGTTCATGACTGGGCTATTTCCCATATCATAGCATCCCTGGACAAGACACTGAACCCCAAAGTCTCAAGCCACTGAGGTTGTACAAGCCAGTGTACTCTGAATGTTGGTCCCTAGGAGGGTCAGGAAGCACACGCAGCATAAAGTAACATTAACATCCTGGAATGCACACTTATGGTCTTCCCCACCACATTTTCCATTTTTGTTGTTTTTAAGCTTTTGAGAGATATCACTCACATAAGTCTATCTTCTTACTTCACAGAAAAGTCAATTCCCTTCAACATGACAGCAATGTTCTTCTTCTCTGGTTCTCTCTTTGGCTTTTCCTGTGTGACATTTATAAAGTATGAGATTGGTGGATGCTCTGAGCGGCGAAGAGGAGCTCTGTCTCTGGGACATTAGGCGTCCATGGTGCAAGCAGCTTCGGATCACTCACTTAAGCAGCTAACATTTCACAAAGGCAATAAAGAGACTCCTAGTCCCTCTAGAACAATAAAACAGTGTAAGAGTCAAGGGTGGATGCACTCTAATACAGACAGATATTTCTCTGCCACTGATGCAGCTGCTGTGCTCAGCAGAATGACAAAGACTGAATCAAAGGACAAGAAAGAGAGAGTAATTCAATGTAGCATCCTGTTATACCTTTGACCATGGACAGGAGACAAAAGTTTCTGGAGAGGTAAAGAGGTGATTAGTGCTTTAAAGTAATTAATAACGTTAATAAAGCTCTGTACTGTAAGTGCAGCAGTAATAGCGGAACATGTCTCCTACACAAGTCTTTAAAATGCCTTTTACAATATCAGTCTTGTACATGTAAGACAGCGGAATTGTCTTTAAAATACCTTTTCATAATATTTTCCCTCTGAATTGACACTTGTGGGGGCAGAGCTACGTCTGAGCAAAGAGAAGATTGTTCTCTCCATATGACAAGATGTAAATCAGTGTGCGGGTGTTAATTTATTTCTGTCCTTCCAGGGCAGGGACAGGGATGACAGTTAGGTGATGATCCCTCATGTCTGATCCTTCTCACGCCTCATTCCCTTCGCTGGAATAACATTGAACAGGGATTTAGCCAAGACCTTGACTCGACTGCCTGCTCGTAGAGATGAGTGCACATTGTCTTTGGTGTGTGACTTTTCATGTAGAAGTAAAAGGGTCGTCAGTGTTGATGTGTGTGTGTCACTGCCTGCAGTCTTCACAGATGAGAATCAGTGAATTGGTGGCTTCCTTTAATTACTTGCTGTTTTCTGCTTTGACCTCCACAACAAAGCGAACATTTCAACTTAATGATAGACTTACTTGATTAATAAATGTCAGTAGTACAGCTTAAAGGTTCTCCTAAACTTGGCGCAATCAGTTCCCCTCTCATAATTTACTCAGTTACTCAAAATCAGTATTAAATGCGTATTAATTAATAACTCTCCAGAAAAGTAATTTTGAACATTTTATTTCTCTGAGAGACTGACAAATGTGTTAAATCATTTTGACAATAACATGAGGTAGATCAACCTTAGAATTACAGTTCTTTGCATGAATTCAAAAAGTATTCATACCCTTTGTACTTTTCCATTTTGTGAGTTTACAACACAAACTTAAATGTATTTTATTGGGATTTTATGCAATAGACCAACCCAAGTATTAGTACATAATTGTGAAGTGGAAGGAAAATGAGACATGGTGTTCAAGCTTTTTAAAAATAAAAATCTGAAAAATGTGTGAATGTGTATTCAGCCCCTCTGAGTCAATACTTTGTTCAATCAGCTTTGCACATCTGGAGACTGCAGTTTTCCTTCTTTGCAAAATAGCTGCAGTTCACTCAGATTGGATAGAGTGTGTCTGTGAACAGCAATTTTCAAGTTTTTGCCACAGATTCTCAATAGGATTTAGGTCTGGACTTTGAGTGGGCCATTGTACACATGAATATCCATTGATCTAAACCATTCCATTGTGACTTTATGTTTAAGGTCGTTGTCCTTCTGGAAGGTGAACTTCTGGCCCAGTCCCAAGTCTTTTGCAGCC
This sequence comes from Helostoma temminkii, assembly GCA_900302695.1. NCBI lineage: Eukaryota > Metazoa > Chordata > Actinopteri > Anabantiformes > Helostomatidae > Helostoma > Helostoma temminkii. The sequence continues at coordinate 105,144 of OMLM01009423.1, forward strand.
TCTAAAAGCTTTTCTTCCAGGATTGCCCTGCATTTAGCTCCATCCATCTTCCCATCAACTCTGACCAGCTTCCCTGTCCCTGCTGAAGAAAAGGATCCCCACGGCATGATGCTGCCACCACCATGTTTCACGTGTGTTTAGGTTGATATACAGTGTTAGGTTTCTGACACACATAGTGTTTTGCATGTAGACCAACAAGTTAAATTTTGGTCTCCACTGACCAGAGCTCCTTCTTCCACATGTTTGCTGTGTTCCCTACATAGCTTGTGGCAAACTGCAAACAGAACCTCTTATTGTTTTCTTTCAACAACTGGTTTCTTCTTGTCACTGTTGCATAAAAGCCAGATTTGTGGAGTGCACGACTAATAGTTGTCCTGTGGACAGATTTCCCATTTGAACTGTGGATCTCTGCTCCTCCAGAGTTACCATGGGCCTCTTGGCTGCTCGTACGATTAATGCTCTCCTCTTGGTAGATTTGCAGTTGTGCCATACGTTTTCCATTTTCAGATGATGGATTGAACAGTGCTCTGCAAGATGTTCAAAGCTTGGCATATGTATTATGATCTAACCCTACTTAAAGCTTCTCCACAACTTTATCCGTGACCTATCTGGTGTGTTCTTTAGTCTTCATGATGCTATTCCCTAACAAACCTCTGAGTCCTTCAGAGAAGTGCATTATTTATACTGAGATTGAAGTACACGCAGGTGGACTCTATGTACTGACTTCTGAAGGCAGCTAATTGCACTGGACTTTATTGAGGGATATCAGAGTAAAGGGGGCTGAATAGATATGCATGCCACACTTTTCAAATTTTATTTGTAAAAAAGTTAACATCACCTATTTTTTTCTTTCCACTTCACAAATATGCAATGCTTTGTGTCGGTCTATCATATAAAATCCCAATAAAATACATTTAGTGATTGTAAAATTTAAAAGTTCAGTGTGACTTATTCACCAGTCACTTTGAAGTTACTTTACATAATTTAGACATTTCACACACCATGAAGCCTGGGTGTTTGTGCATTTTTGTATATGCATGGGATTATGTGCATCTTCAACATGTACTTTAACAAAGAGCACGAGCACAAGATACCGCCCTTCTGCTGCAGCCTAGTGATTTCTCTGCAGTGACAGTTTTGTTAACAGCTGTAGATATGCTTGGCAGCACCCCCCACTGCTATGAGTTTCTAACCAAATGGAGATGCTGGGACTGAACTTCTAGAGTCTTTCTTTTAGGTTTGTTGTCTCCCCTCATTTTGTATTCGTTAGCTTTGATAGTTGTTGGGTTGTCAGAGGAGATTAGGCAGTGAGATCCTTTCCCATGTACTCTCGGAGGGGGGTCTCCTGCTTTGTAGTGATCAAGAGGGGGCATCACCTTATGATTTATTCATATGCGTTTTTTTTTCATATTTTGTTCTCTCATCAGCAAGCTTCTGACTTGCACATAGGCCTCACTAACACCCACCCTCCCATCAGCATAAGAGCGGCTGATGGGAAGCTCAGGTGGTAGTAAACCAAAGAGAGATGCAAGAGAAAAGAAAATGAGTCTTCTCTCTTTCCGGCACCTATCATGCAGTATGAAAGTCTTCCCACAGTGTGACAAGCTTGTTTTGCATAATTATTTATTTCATGTGTGCAGAATAAATGCCAACTGCTACCCATGTTCATTTGTGGTCTTTCATTTGCACATCCTCATCAGGTAGAGCCTTGCACATAATCATTAATTAGAGCCTGGTTTGAAACATGAGCTCTAATCCCATACCAAAGGATGAGAAGAAGCTTGACAAGCTTTCAAGGGTTCTAAATGAGGATGTTTACCTTTTTGTTTTCATGTGGATTCAGGGATTACTTGCAATTAATTAGACCCTTTGCACCAAAAAGCTGTAAGACAAATTATGCAAACAAAACTAACAATTTTTAAATGAGGAAACACTCAAGGATACACACATGCATGCACAAATACACAAATGATCTATTCCTTTTACCCTCTTTTCCTGGCTTCCCTGTATAAAACACACAAACACATTAAATCCATTCACAGCTACAAGCAAAAGGCTTTGACTTGTATAATTGAGGTTAATCTAAAGACTTTCCCTCCATATTTGTGTTTGTTCTTGTAGGCAATGCCTGCACCATGTCAGAGTACAACAAGCTGAAGAGCATGCTGCTGGATATGCAACCCAAAGTGCTGAAAACAGGAGAGCAGGGCCAGCCGAGAGACATGGAACAGAAGAGAGCACTGGTGGACACCATGTTCAAATACCTGGATGTGAACCAGGATGGCCGGCTGATCAGTGATGAGCTGGAAAAGGTGGGTATCAAGCTGAGGTGGGCTGAATATTAAGACGGATGGATGGGCAAATAGGTTAACACAAAATTACACTCTCACCTTGAAAAATGCTATTGCTTTGTATCACGTTAATTCACAATACTACTCCTAGCAAAGGTTTTGTAGAAGATTTTGCACATTCCACATTTACTTGCTATTTTTTGTATTACTTTAAATCATTATGTGAAGAAAACTGTGTGACACCAATAAAAACTAATTTTCATTTTAGTCATAACAGTGTTATCAGTCTTTATCAGAATAATGTGGATTCTTTCTCTGTTTAAGTAGAGCCTTTGTCCTTAAAATGTGAGCCTGTCACAGCTGATAGTGCCGAGTGACAATCATTTTATTTTCCTCTTTATGTCTCTCTCCCAAAATTATCACTAATTTTTGAACACAAGGTGATTAAACTATTAAGTGCAGTTGAGTGACACATAGCATTTAATCATGGCATTTTTTTTCTTTTACAATAAAAAATGTTTACGGAGGTTATCTTTGTGGTCTGATGGGAAACTGTGGAGAGATTGAAAGAATTGGCATTGACATTTGCAGGATGAGGAAATTAAATTATTGTGGGCATCATCTGGTATCAGGAAATGGATACAGAGATTTGTGCGTAATTAGACCTAACCAAATGCTATGATATCAGTAAGTTATACCAAATTACAGGAAGCTATATTAGTTAATGCTGATTGAAACAGAAAACAGAAATTTTTGTGTTCCTAACTGCCTGAATAGCAAACACTAATGAATTTGTTGTCTGTGGCTGTAAGTGACAACACACATTGTCCCATTTTCAGATTAAAAAGATTGAGTGATTTTTGGCCTAGTTCTAGTGGCAGTAATAAATAATGTCATCCTTTTGGGCAGACAGTGTGTTAAAGATCCAGATTTTGATTACTCTCACCTGGTAATTACAAAAGCTGACATGTTGTGAGGAACTCTTCAGATGAGACAGTCTTATCCTGAAGGAATTCATGAATTCAGCGAAATAATGCTTTTAGGGATCAAAGGAGTTCAAAGATGGATTCTGGTCATGCACCCAGAGTGTTTTCAGTTTGGGATCTGTGTTTTTTCACAGATGGTCTTGGACTCCTGTACTTTGGGTTTGAAATATTCTTTTCAAATGCCCAAGGACAGATCAGTGTGTGTCATTAAGCATGTGGCCCCAGTCTGCTGTAGGCAGTAAAAAGTCCCTTAATCTCCCATGTCACATGGTCACATGTACAGCTCCATACAGAATCAATTGAATGACAGGGGCAAGCACAAAGACTACATTTTTAGACTTCATATCATCGTCATAGCTTAATAAATTAAACATAGGACTTTTGCCCTTAAAGAACCACTATATTAAAACAAAACTCAAAAATAAATAACATCTTTTTTATGGAAATAACTAAACTAATAAATAAATAAACTTGTTGTCTTATAATATCATTAGAAATGGTGTGTATTATAAAAAAAACAGCAGTGTGAGTTATGTTGTTAGTTCTATTTGCTTATATTTGGTGAGTGAAATAATATCGACCCTTGTGTCTGCCTGCAAGGATCTTCATTGATTCAGCTGCTGACTCTGAATTGTTTTGTTCCTGACATTTTAGCTGTGTTGAGGAATTAGAAGAAAATATGTTAGTCCTAGTCTGATACACTGATTGAAAAGTCTCTTTAGCCAAATTCTCTGTCAGTGTATGAATTAAACTACATGCAGTATGTCTAACTAGCAACAAAGTTCTCCAAGTTGAAAAATTATTTTCACCAGTTATACCTAGTAAAGCAAAAAGTGTGTTTAACAACACTATCTAAATACAGTTGCATTTGAAAGATTGTGAACCTTGTAACCTTCCTACACAAACACATACCACAAATCACATAAAATGTGAAACTTGTTAAAGCCAATAGTTCCATAAAATACACTTATTCGTTTATTTGTGCATTACAAAAGTAATTTTGGATTATTAGTTCTTATGAAGGAGAAATTAGACTCAGCTGTTTCAGGATGACAATCAGGTGTGAGGAATAGAAAAATGTGCCTTTTTTTTTTAATAGAATTATGGTTTTTCACTATCAAAGTCTTGATAAAATGTCTTCTCAGGAGTGGTGGACCAAGATTACACTAAGAACAAAAAATATAATAGTCTAGGAGGTCACAAGGAACCCCAGGGAATAATGTGAAGCCTTACTATGAAGGCGGTGTCATGATTTTGTGCCTGCTTTGCTGCCTCTAGACCAGGGACTATTTGCTAACATAAAGCCATGTATCATGTTGTACTACCAAGTTCTAGACAAGAATTTCAACATATCCATCTATGAATTCAAACTCAACTAAAATTCACGCAGCAATACAATGACCCTTAACACTCTAAAAAACACTTACTAGAAACAGTTGAGTTAGTTGAAGTTATTGCTGCAAAAAGGGTGTCACTAGTGTATGTACCTGTGTGATAAGTTGCACATGTTCACATAATTTTTCACAATAAAAAATTAGGCTTTAAGGTTTTATTTATGCAAAAAAAGAAACAAATTCAAAAAAAAATTTTTGACTTCTCCTCAAGCACTAAATAGCAGAATCCCATTCGACCACTCTTTGTCAAAGACATGTTAGAGGTGAGAGTTGGGCACTTTTATTAGTTACCTATCTTGTTTTTGAAGAAAATAGACATCTTTAGTGCAGTTATATCTCCCTCACTGCTTAACATTACCTATTCAAAGTTGGTTCCCCTGAGAAAGATGAACCATTAAAGTGGAAGAGAAGGCTCATAACTGACAGTGGAGAGAGTGGTGCATTTTCCCAGGAGGGAGCATTTTTGAATGAACTTGGCTTTACTATGCACAGAGCACTAGTTTTACATTATGACATTGCTATCAAAAATAAGTGTCTGTAATTCAGGTGTTTTTGTACATGGGACATTTTCCTGCTAAAGGAAATATTATTCTAATTACTGGGTAAATGAAATGATTGAAATGTAATCGCTACTACGTTGAAGTCGTTCATTAAACTTCAATTGTGGATCGGCAGAGAAGTCTGCAGTGAATGTCAGGGTCAGAAGTACAATTCCTGGTTCCTCCTGGCCACATGTCGAATTGTGTTGAAAGCCCATAGCGGTCCCATCAGATTTGTGTTATCCAACAACAATGTCCACATGGAGATCATTAAAAAATATTATTATATTAGTAGTGGTAGTAGTCATCCAATCATTTCCATATTCAATTTAATATATTAATTTATATATTCATATTTAATTTTTGTTAAATAATGACGTGGTGAAAAATGTTAGATGTTGTTCATCTGAGGCTGCATTTGCAATTAGATATTTTTTGTTGGTTTTTTTGGATTGTGAGAGACTGCACTGATTTTCACATGATTTAGCACATTTTGTGTGTTTGTGTGTGTTAGATCTCCATGAAGGATCACATGGAGGACAGTCTGTTGGAGTGCACTGTGCAGGACCTGCTGCGGTATGACGATTACAACAATGATGGACACCTCAGCCTACATGAGTTCTATACAGCTTTCCGTAAGTCTTATTAATACCTTCTCGTGCTAGCACTCTTCTTTCGTTATTTTCCTCCTCCATCCCAGTGTTCTTCTTCCCAGTGTACCGTCTGGAAACAAAATGAAAAGAAAGCATTTATCAGCATGTTATCCTGTAAAACTATTTGTCACATGTAAATAATATTGTTTTTATATATTTTTTTCAATCTACCTATCTAGATTTTTTGCTAAAACCACATGACAAGTACATGTAACACGTCCTTTTAAAATCATAAAAAGGGCCTTTTTGTGACCACATAAATTGATAATTGCACACTAGCCCACGTGCTTGATTATAGCATCTGGAACAGACATAATAGCCTTTCGGGTTTAGGCTGAGTGACAGCTTCCACCTTATTAAGACCCGTAGTCACAGTTCCACCACTAATGTTACTGTAGCATCAGCATCAAAATTGCTGGACACCATGGCAACTTTCTGCAGCTTTTCAAACATATTTTCTCTCCAAACTGCGCTTAGATTCACCTAGATCTGAATCCAAAACGGCAATAAAATCCAATAAAGTCAATAAATCCAGCAAATAGCTGTGGCAGATGGCCATTTCTAAGGCTCTACCTTCAGCCTGTGCGGATCCATTAAGCCTCACCAATAATTTGGCCTCTTAATGACTGGTTTTAGTGGGAACTATCATGCTATTATTCCCTTGCATTCCCCTCACCTTCCAGATGGGCAGTGAGCAGATATTGCATGGTATTTATCTACTTACAGGCTTGCCCGCAGCTTTTAAGCCGGATTTGTCAATGCATTTTATGTTTCACAAGAAGTTGAAGGAGTAGTTTGGGACCAGTAAAACAAGCTATTGATCAGATGATGAGCAAGGTTAACTGGTGGGCTGCAGAAAGGCAGCATCAAGGGGGAATCATTAATTCTGAGTGGCGCATCTGTTGCTTTAGATAATGTTGCATTTTTGTAAATTTGCATGTTAGTGTGTGTTTGTGTGTGTGTGTAACAGTAGGTGAGTCTGTGTGTATTGTTGTGTTTCCTGGGATACAGTCAGCACTGTCTTCGAAGAGTGTTGTGGGAAGCAGAGCAGCCAGGGATCCCGGGTGCATTTAGCTGGGTGGGAAAGTACTTGACTACTGTCAAGCTATTAGTGATTTCAGGTGACAACAGTTTTACTCTTTTTCTGTTCTGTAGCTTCTGACTTGTGGCTGTGTACCCAAAAAGACAACTCCCGTTTCGTCTTTCTCACACAGTCACTTTCCTGTCCTTGTCTTTATTTACCATACAACTTTGGTAAACACACAGCTCTACAGAGTTCTGTTCTGTTCTGACCAACATCTATTTTCTACTTTACCACAAATTGAATAGAAGAGAATATGCTTGCACAACACTTTTGAAATTATTACATTCTTATTGATTTTTCCCCTCATTCTATCTTTTACAAGCCCTCTCCTTGACTGTCTATATGCAGTATCTTTAGTAGATTCTACTTCTACTGCTACAGTCAAAGAATAACTCTAACCTGATGTTATTAATGTAGACTCAAATATCATTCACATCATCAATAATTGGGAGATGGTAATCATGTTTACATTTGTACCTCAGACTTTTAGGGATTTTTATTATCCAATCAGTACAACCATGGATACGTTAATTTCCTATATGAGATTTATAAGTAACCAGTAATACAGTATGTGGAATATGACTATTCACAAAATGTGTGTGCAGAATAGAGCTTAAAGCATTTCATCCTTTTAATATTGGCTTTCTTACAAAAAAATTCAGATTGGAGCATTTGGTAGCAATTTGGATAAATAACAATTCACAACCGTGTTTTAAAACTGTCAGTGTGACAGTTACTACCACTGTTTGGTTTAGGTCTTGTGGCTACTGTGATGCACACATCACGGTTGTGGTCATGCAAAATGAATAAACAATGAACTAGTCATTGTTTATTTTGGTGTTTTGTTTTCTTGGATCTTAGGAAAATTAGCAACAATAATGTTCTACAAGTGATAATCTACTTTCAGATAACATCTCTGGTTGGTAGATGACTTTATATCTATAAACTATTCACTTAATTTAAAAAATGTCTTTACCACTGTCTGCTGCATATTGAAATTCAGTAAAGTAGAACTGAAGAACAAGGACTTGTTCTGTGCTGTAGCAGAAAAATCTGCCTTTGTCATTTTGCAGGACAGAGATAATCAGCCCTTTAGTTTGGTGTATAGTTTCACTGGGCTCAGTCTTCTAACGAATATCATCGCATCAACATTGTGTAGGATTAGAAAGCTTGTACATGTGCCCTTTGTACCTGAATTAGAACTACTGTAATTACACAATAACAAATGTGCAGAGACGGACTCCGGTGCTGACGCCAACCCCCAGGATAATTCACATTAACTGCTCCCTTAAAAAAAAAAACAACACTGCATTAGCATTGACTGGCAGGCCTATTGGAATATATTTGTAGCCTGCAGATATAATATATATGGTCACACAAGGTCGGAGCTCCTTAGCGGATACATGTGTAGTATATAAATCCACCCTGGAGTTATAAATTGTCTGCATTGCCATTACGTACGGTGACTAACATTTTTCATATGTTCTATCCGTGATATCTTTGCTAGACTTCAAAATATTTGCTATTTTAGACACTAGAGCTCAGCACGACTTGTACCTTACATGCATTCACCGAATACACCCTTAGTGTTAGTGTGTTCTCATCGTTCACAGGTAGCATTGGAAAGCCGTACTGAAATAATTTTTATCTAGTGTAAAAAACGTAACTGTGCACAGACAACACTGGCTTAGAACGCACTCCTACTTTTGTTTTATTCACAGTGAGTTGATATCCTTCTCACATACCAGTTTTTATCAGTATTTTAAAAGGTATTCAACTCAACTGTGTCCTGTTTGAGTCTCTTCTGATAAACTGAGGGAAAAGCCTGCTAGCTGTGTGTCAAAGCTGAATGCTGGAAGTGGACTTTCTGACTGCATCAAGATAGACTCACTGCTCGACAGTGTTATCGACTGTTACTCTCCAATTTACTGCCATTAAACTGGGGGCTTTAGTGTGATTACGGTCAAAGTTTAAGTTGTTTTGACTTAATACAGAAACTTTGGGACTGTTGAAAATCCTCCAGGTCTTTCAGGAAGCAGCATGAAAGCAGCAGAACAAACACAAACAATGATGATCAGGGAGTTAAACTGATTCCCCAGAGCTGTGTTCGAATGTCGTCCCACTGGTTTGTTTGTTTCACTAAATCTTGATGATTGACTCGGGGCTAAACCAAGTAGTAGTGAAGTGAAGTAGGAAAAAGATGGGCAACATGTCAGAGAAAAAAAAGGGGCGGGAACAGAATAGCTGAGAAGAATTTTGTTTGTCTGAAAGTGTGTGGTTATTATCTTTACAGTTGACCTGAGAGTTATTGATCTTGTAGTCGAAATCCAACAGCATTATCAATGAGCTTTCTTTTTCTGTTTCCTAGTTTTCCCTGCCTTACAAAACACTAGTAATGTTTAATAGACATTTGTGTCAAGGTTGCTGATAGTATTAGAGTGATTTATGAAGTTTAGGTTTTCTTATTTTACTAATAATTAGGCCTGAATATGTAACTATACAACCTTAGGCTTTATTAGTGTATTCGTATACAGCCATTAGCTGTACAGATTTAGCACAACAAAAATTTTAATTTAATAATTTGCAGAAATACAGCTGGTCTAATTAAGACCAGGCCAGTTTTCTGTTGCTTCCATTTTCTTACACATGCCGTTCTCCCCCTCTAAGCTTGTTCTCTTTATTTTTCTACATTATTGCTGTGAGTGTATTTGTTTTCCATGAGGTCCAAACAGAATAATGAAAAAAGAGCCAGTGGTGGAAGAAGGAATAAGAGCCTCTTCTTCTCTGGGGAGTAAAGCTCAGCATGAGAGAAATAATAGAAAGTGGAAATAGAGGAAAGAAATGAGAAGGTTGTGCAAACACTATTCCAAATAAGTTGGATGCCTGGTAAAATCTACACAAAAACAGAATACAGTGATTTGCAAATCTAACAAACCTATATTTTATTCACAGTGAACATAGAAATTATATAAATATTTTAAACTAAGAAAATTGACAATTTTAAGAAAACTAAATGGTCAGATAAAGGTCTCTAACAGGTTTGTATGCTGAAGGGATGGATGTGCATAGGTGTGTATTTGTGTTAAAGACTATCTGTACTGTATCTACATATAGCTGTGCATACTCGGGCTGTAATGAATATCCAACCATAGCCACCTTTAAACCCCCAGAAAGTATTTTTAGGGAGGTGTTGGGTCAGTGCTGGGGTGTGGGTTGTATGCGACTGAGCACTTCTGATTTACAGATGACTTACAATCTGTACTGTCCCTGAGAGCACTGAGCTGCAGCTGACTGACTTCTAAATACATTCAGTGTTAGTTTTATAATCTTTATAATCACCATCTTGTGGAAGCACAACATGAAACCGGGGACATTTCTATCACAGGTTCAGTTTGGGTTTTAGGTCTATCACAGCTGTTTGACAAACTGCTTGTAAAATGATGCCTTTATATGTCAAAATTTAAAGGTTCATTTAACATATGCTCCCCTTATACATTTCTTTTGTGTTTGTGTGCTTTTGTAAAGGCAATATTATCAGTACACAAAAATGCTTTCTAATAGTGTTTCCTATCTTAGGCTTTTTTTAGGTTTAACTTTTTTTTCATATAAAATTATATTAAAATGTCAAACAATGACAGTTGATCATTTAGATACAGTAAAGCCCCAAGTGTAGCCTTAAAATAGTGAACACAAATACTATAATAACAATAATATAATCCAGTACTACAGCAGAGTGACAGAACATGATTATTACGTTCAACATAGTTTTCCAGTTTAGAGTAATTTTGTAACAAACCAATGAATCAGCCTATAATTTCAGAACTACACTTAGACAAAATTGAAATGACACAGGAAAAACTTTCTTTACTATTAAGTAATTATCCCTCACTGTTTCTCAATAATCCATGAACTTGTCCTGTTTTTATCCTACCTGCCAGTGTAAAATGCAAATTTGCACTAAGGCTTAATTCATATACTTTCATTGTGAGTGTATGCTGCGTTAAAATTACATGCCGTCAGCTTTTCTGTCTTTTCCTTTGTGTTTATCAAATTTTGATCACAATGTATGTATTCTACTCTTCTTGTCTTATATGTGCATTTGGAAAGCTAACGCTGAAACACATTTTTGTATACCTGCATAATTGTGTAATAATTCTGAAATACATACATACAACTACTGCATTAGGTTAACATTATTTTAGTGCTTGGCTCTGTATCCATTACGCACCTCACACTGAGAGGGCCCTGATTCCTTGGTACCAAGATAATATCTTATTGTTGGTGCCCAGCAGCTTCCATCAATGTTTGATTTGATCATGTTTGCCCCTAATCTGCACAAATGATCTTGCTGAGATCAGATATCACTTTTACAAGAGGAGCCTGTTGTTCTCCGACAGCCAAGTGGGCGAGAGACCTCCAGCTACACTCTTAACAACAAAGTCACTTTGAACTGGAGGTCTTGGAGTTGCCCTCTGCACCCACACAGTAACATTTGCTCCACCTCCTCTTCTCTATTTTCCCGTCTATATTATCTCTACCATATCCTCATCTTCTCTCCAGCAGTGCTTTACCTATTTACTTATCCTTTCCCTTCCTTGAGTCAGACGTCTCATTACTCTTATTGACCTTTATTATTGGTAGTGTGTGTAAGAGGCTTTCTGCACCTTCCAAGTGCTGCTTCTTTTCTTGGTTAATGACCCACTTTGAGTTGTGGTAACAGACACAAGATAGTTTGAATCAGTTTATGCTACATCAGCGAGCAATAGAAAATATACATATACATTTATATGTCTCAGCTTTCATAATTTATTTTTAGTCACTTACTTCTAAATATATCTTAACAAAATATAACAACATGCAAGTTAGTCAGTTTTCTGGATATTTACCTCACATACACACACCAGTGTGCTCACTTTTATACACATTTCATATGCAGTAACACACACATTCTTACACAATACAGACAGTGGTCATCCAGCAGTCTGTACCATAGTGAGAGATGCCCAGTGAATTGTCATGGCAACTGAGGCTGTTTGTTCATCAGCAACTCATTTATCTAGAGCAACACTTAGCTGATGCAGGCAAATCTCTGGAGGGGTAGAGGGGAACATTAATAGAAAAGAAGAGAGCTACAGAACAGTGATAATAAAGAGGTACCCTTTATTGAGCAATATACCACCGTGTCCATACCGCTATGTAGGACCACAGCACCAAAACATCATTCCAGAGGGTAGCTGAAAAGAATAGTACCACTGCTAAGTCTGTGCACTTGGATACATAGTTTGCAAAAAGAATATGTTTCTATATAGATATGCAAAATTATTTACATTTTAAACACAAAAATAATAAGCCAATAAAAATATTGGAGCATTCTTAATAATAATGATTATGCTAAATATAAAGTTTGCCCTCAGATTATTATAGTCATACAGATTATCATTACACTAATCAAATAACAGTAAAAATATTAAATAGTAGCTTCTCATGTACACACAAGATGCATCGGTGATGGGACAATATAACTGTCGTACCACTTTAACAGGGGCTAAAATCGATCTGTGAATTAGCCTGAGATATAAAAAGATGGTGAGAGCTTTTTCTCAGTGGCCAGTTACGAACAAATCGAGGGTGCTGATTACATTGAAAATACACTTTGAACAATCTTTTTGGTGATGTGCCTTGTGGATATAATAATCTTTTTATTGTTGCATGGCTTTCATAAAGCCACATCACCTTTAGATTAACAACTGGGTCTCCTAGTAGAAAAAAGTGCTCTAAATCCATACTACATGAAGATTCGATATGTAACTCTGCACTATTGCTTTTGGTCTTGCAAAGGTGCCTGTAATGATCTCTGACATGCTCATTGAGGTATTAAATTATTACTTAAAAATCAGGTTTTATGTAACAAGTATGATGTCACCAATAGGATATTTTAATATTTGAAGTATATATTAACATGTCTCTTTTGTGTTAGTCCTAATGTAAATTAAGCACCTAAATTGAGACAGTCTCAGCAGGGCATCTTTGTTGAGGAAGAACAAAAAGAGGAGCAAAGCTGCTGTGGTTATTTTTAACATGGTGCACTTCTTCGTTAATTCATCGATACAACTCACAGTGGTTTGATAATCCATTCCTTCTTAGTGCAGATAATGTTGTACTCTGGGTAAGAACACACTTGTAGAAATCTCACAGTACATCTGGAACATAATCTGATCATTAGGATCATTAAGACATGAGTCCTCATTGGTGACACACTCACTGTTCTACCAGACATTTAATATCTCTCATAATTACACATGCTGAATAATCCCATCTAACACTGCCTCCCGTCTCTGCTTCTCCATTTCCCTCTTCTGTCTATCCTTCTTTCATTTCCACCGATTTAATTTCGTCTTTATGTCCCTAATTAGCCATAGAGATGTAAATCCATGCTTCGCAGGGACTTGAGGGGCTTTTCATTGACCCTCTACCCTTTCCGACATTTCGGATTTCTATTTTTTTGCCTTTCTTTTTCCTTTGCACCCAGTGGGTCCCATGGGCGGCAAGTGTGTTCTAACGTGTCGTAATTCACAGGCAGCAACCCCCAGGCTGTTAGTGGCACAGCATGTGGTCTGCTTTTATCTCTCTCCTCTAACTCCCTCTCTGGTGAGGAAATAATTCATTATCATGCCTCCATTGATTTGCTCTTTCTCTTCCCTCTTTGGTAGAAAAATTCCCCTTTTCTCCCTCTCTCTTTTCTTATTTTAACACCCTTCTGCAATTTCAAACAAGTGGGTGTCCATATAGATGTGTGTTTGCCTCTTGGGTTGTATGTGCTTGCATGAGAGTGGTGCTCCTTTCTCCTCTCATCTTCTCATGAAATCCCCTTGAGCGTCCACCTTCATCAGCTTTGAAAATGTTCTCCCAGAACAAAGGAGATAAACACAGCAGAAAATGGAATGAGACTTTTTGTAGAGAGAAACAAAAGAATATAAGTTGCAGATTTATAGAAAATAAGATGAGCCAACATGGTGAGGGTACAACTACATAATGTGTCAAGACTGGATAACCCTCATTTTGGGGTATTCCGTTGTTGCAATGTTCTTTAGTGAGAAAATAAGTAGTATTTCCCATAGATGCACTAAGGAGTGTTGTTTACTTCAGGGCAAGCATCTGTTCTGTTTAAATCATCAGCAAGTTGGTCCAGATGGCTTGCTTATAGTGAAAAGGTTATATTTTAATGAAAGAGTTGATTTCTCTTCTATATGTGTGGTGGAGCTTGGGTCACTAAGCTGAAATCAGCCAACAACACTACAAACACTAAAATCTTATGAAGGGATGAAAGACAGTGGAACTGGGTAAAGAGATGAAAGAATAAGAGTGACGACCGTGGTGGCTTCCAGCGAAATTCTTATTTTGCAAGCAGCCCAGGCTCACACATACTAAACCCAAACAATCGCCTTAAGGGCTATTCATTTTACTTCCTCCATATTCAAAAGGATGAAGCTGTGTTGTGATTAAATTAAGGGCTACAAATGTAAAGGAGCTGCATAAAGCACTACTGGTAACATGGTGATTGTGTCTGTTTACTTGTGTTTATCACGGAGGAAGGAGAGAATAGGATTTGGGAGGAGGCAAAAAGTGTTGAAAGGAGAAGGATGGAGAGAAGGAGAGGGTTTAGAAGAGAACATGATGCATAATTATATGTTTGCAGTAAAGTAGAGGAGAATAAAAAGAAGGGAGAGAATCCAGGGCAGCAGGAAGACAAGACCTGGAAAGTATGAGAGATTAGAGATGACAAGCTTAGGAAAGTGAGAGGATAGGTAGAGGAAGAAGTAAGTATGAACAGAGGAGTGAGTAAAGCAGAACCACAAAGCTGGGATTGGGAGGGAAGAGCAAGGATGAAGGGATGTTGGAGTGGACACAGAAGATCATATACTTGCCTTTTCACAGTCTTTACACACATTCTGGATGACATTAACCCAGTGAAGAAAGTGAATGAGTCACAAACCCTCTTGAATGCCTGAATACGAAGTGTCAAGTTGTACGTCAATGACGCTCAGTGAGTAAGAGTAGAAGAGTTTGGCAGCTCTGGGCTGTTTGCAATTGGGAATTTGTGTAATTTGGCACTGCAGCAAGCAAGCGGGCCTGCTTAGTCAAGTTTATTTTGATGACTAAGTATCCAGATGCAGTAGAGAGAGGAAGAGATTTATATTCAATCTGTGGCACACTGCACATGTTATTTGTAACAAAATAAATTTGCAGTAAACAGCTGTGTTTTCCTCTGTACATTTTTTATTTTTTAATGGTCCAAAATCGGGCAATGTTTACAGGAAAGATTTGAAGACAGTCTGACACACTGGGCTACTCCCTAGACATCAATTATCTGAATCATTACTCAAGATGCCCAGAAGCCAGTTTTATTTCATTGGTCAAATCATTGCAATTTTTTGTTTGTATTTGCATGATTGTGCACAGAGAACAGAAGGATTAAGATGAAGACAGTTTGTAAACCTAAACAGTATTGCGACAAAATTACCATCTTTTCTACCATCTGTGCTGAATATTTAGGATGACAACAGAACTTCGGCCAAAACATGCACTTTTGTTGATTAATGTCTTAAAATGTTGTCATATCACAGACATACAAAGCCATCATATTTTAGACTATTGAAGCCTGTTTATTGCTCCTTTCTCATAGTAAAAAGTACAAATATTCACAGAGAATACTGAAATCTAGAAGTTGCCAAAAAGCCTGACACACAACAGTCCGCTTCTACTTGTTCTTGGTGGAGAATGTTGCTTTGGAGAAGATGGACTTGCCTCAAAGTCGCGCCCAGAAGAAAACTGTATATTTTAAGTGTTAGCATAACACACAGTATAACTTGTTTGCTAATGCCAGAGAGACAGCAGCAACCACCACTGCATCAAACACTGAAGAAGTAAGAGAAAACGTCAGGAGACAACCTGCAGGTTGTTCAAATAACAGAAGCTCTTTCTCAGTTTGTTGCACGACTGTTAAAAATACTGGATTCCACCACCCCCTCAGCTGCTGGAGACCAGGTATGTATTTCCCAGCAGTCATCACATTGTTGACACTGCCTTAAGAAAGGTACATGACTTTGTGAAAATACATATTCACAGGCTGTTGCAGGATGTTACAGCCTTCAGCTTCACCACTGATATTTGGACCAGCAGTGTCTCCCCGCTGTCTCTCATCAGTTTAACATCACACTGGGTTCATGAGCATTTTACAGAAGCAGAACAATTTCGGGGCTACTACTTCCTTGTGAATTACAGTATTTAATTGAAGCGGGGTGGCAGTGCCATGTTTGTTTAACCCTACCTGTGGAGTTTAATGTTAATTTTTGGATGTGAACAAAGGGTTCTGTTATGTATTTATTTTGTCAGAGAGCAACAACATCTGATAACAGTGTTTGATGTTATTGCACTTTTCTGGTAATTACAGTTTTTATAATATGCAATGCTACAACAGCAATAATATTGAGTATTCGTATCAGTACTCGCAAGTACTCAAATGTAAGTACTTGTACCTGTAGTGGTAAAAGTGGTATAGGAACATCCTTAGAAATGTCTCTTTGACGTGCAAGAAAATCACTCAGGAAATTTGCCTCTAGTGTGCAAAGACCTTTTCTAACATTATTTTTTATCACCTGCAATGAGACAGATCAGTGGAGAAGTGTTGTCTGTATGAGCCTTTGTGGTCAAGTTTAAGATAATTTGTTTGAAAACCAAACTAAATGAAAGATGACAGGCTAGCTTATCATGTTCTGACAGTGAACCAGACTGAATCCTATCCTGAACTGTTAGAAGGAATTTCATCACCCCTGTGTAAGCACTCATACAAGCAGCCAATATCATTCAATGGCCTTCAAAGAAAGGGTTCATTGTTCAGTGGACCTTGGAAATTCAGCTTTCCAAACCTGAAATAGTCAAACATTTTGAAGTGCAAGTGTTATGACAGAGAGAGAAGCTAATGATAGGGGAGCAGGTAATCCCAAATCACCAAAGTCTTTATTCTCAGGAGTGTGGTCTGACTCTCTGACTCAACTCAAAGTGTTGCACACTCCCAGCAGAGTGTTAGTACAGAGTATCTCCTGTGGCAACAAGCTCCTATTCTCCCAAGTTGTCTAAAGCTAAACACACTGAGCTGGCTTCGGGGTTACAGCTCAGAAGGTGCATTTTGATGTGATGTTGTAATACCCATCCGAAATCCAGAAAGATGCTTTTGAGCTTGGTGCCTTGATGTCCTGCACACAGCTTTGACAATCACGATTACAGTGGGACACAGACAGTTCCTGTAGTGTTCGGAAGGCTCAAACTGAAAGCTAAAACCACAGTCATGTCCAATTCTTATCACATCACTGCCCCACTGCACTTTTAAGCCCATCCCCATCACTGCTAAAATGATATTCTACACATTCTGGAAAAAAATGTGTAATCTAATATGAACTCCTGCTTGTTTAGTTAAGTTTCTGCATTATTTACATCTAATTAAAGAGTGTTTACATTATTGATATAACTAAAGAATCTGAATCAGCAATGGCAAAGATTTAGTGTCTCTCAGCATGCAAAGTTGGACCAAAATGTCTCGCTTATCTGTATGTGCACAGGTCTCTTATTAGTTGAGGTCAAATGCTCACTGAAAGGGTCCCGTTGGGGACATACTTTTCACTTGGCACTGGCAATTCTACCCTCCACTCTCTGAGCTGCTTACATACAGTTCTTAATCATACAGGAATTTAGCCTGCAATTTCATAATTATGTTTAAAACTTATGTCATGCTTGGAGGATCCATAATAATTCACTGGTGTATGCGTGGTGTCGACACTTAATTCTGCAAAACTCATTATGCATTAGAGAAAGAGAGAGAGTACCCCAGGCAAAATATGGAGCAATTAATCAACTTCATCAACTCATCAGCAGCTTCTTAAAAAGTCTGTAAGTGTTTATAATGGTATCATGTTGCAGTGCCTGCTTGCGTCTCAGTTTGAGTCTGCTGTTCAGACACGGCTTAACCAAGAAGAAGAATATTTACAGCAGAAAAATGTGTCAGAAAGCTCTAACTGGGCTTCTCACCCTCTGCCTTGGATTTGTTCACTGTCAGACGCTATTGACAGATCCAAATGTAATATAAGCTACAATTTAAAACCAGGAGCACATTGTTTTTGTATTTAAAGGTTTTAACAAGTGATTTATATAATATAAAATGTATATAAAATAAAAACATTTAAGGGTTGTCTTATGAAATTACTAGAAAAATAGCTGCACCTGGATTTCTGGAACCCACTAGAATGTGCAACAATTAATAAGCTATATTAATTTACAAATAATCAGTTGTAATAAAGCCAAACCCTTGTCATTAGAAAAACAATCTCAAAACCTGACGCATTTACATTTCTTGTTCTCCTACTACCCCAAAGGGCATTATCTCAAAAGAAAATATACTCTGTGTTGCTCTATGTAGATGTTTTTTTCCCATAGACTCTTAATTTTGATGGTTTTTTGAATTAAGTTGTTTGTAGGTTGTGTTTGTGTGTGTAACAGCTATACTCGCTGGGGAATTTCCGTTTTCTGTCTCCTTGGAATTTGAGTTTGGTTCAGACTTATGCTGTGCAGGAGACACACCACTAACTATACAGTGTGCCTCTCACACTTTCAGAACCACTGCAAACTTAAGTAGCAAACTAATTATTAAAACATATTGTTTTACTCCTTTGTGACCTCAAGATATGTAGTATTATTCTTGTTATGTTTGAAGAGTTGATGGGTTCTTCCTGTAAAATGTGCTTGTTAAATTTGACTGAATAATGTGCTACAGCATCTTGTCAATGCAAAATCAGAACATATAACTTAATAATAAAAGAGACCCAATGCTCTTTCACTCACTCCTTCCTTTGTCTGTAGATGTGGAATCTCATTAGCTTCAGTTTTCTTTTTTTAATCACATTTAGCCATGTCAAACATTGACCTCTCACATTCTCCTTTAAGGAAAAAATATAACCTCTTCAAACTGTTCTGTAACTAATCAAATTCAAAGTAGTGTTATGCTCTCACCACTTCTCCAGTCTGAACCCTGGTGTCCATTGACCTATTTAACCTTGGAGTAGTTTCTCTGTAAAACGGCCCTCATGGGAGCTGTATGAAAGAAAATTACTGTTCTTTTTGTTCCTATGTCCTGCAGCTCTAATCAGGCTATTGTTGCTTAACACGTGTGTGTCTCTTCAGCAGACAAATGCGCATACATTTTATTCCATCCCACAATAACTGGTGGTGCATCACAAACAATTCTCCAAGTGTGGTTTTTTTTTCGAAAAACACCTCTATGGCTCTCAGTACTGTATATCTCATTGGGCATTCTGTCTATATCATATCAGACCCCCAGGTCAGGTCAAACTGTGGCTTCTGCAGTGCAGAGTTCTGCTGCAGGCCAATAATCTCCCTTACCCTCCTCTGCAAGGCTGAAGGGACTGTAAAACAAGAAAGACCACTTAGCACACCTTGTCAGAAAAAGCTTACACAGTTTATGGTGTAAGACATAGCTGGGGAGGGGTCTTTATCTCTTTTCATAACGATGAAAGATTATCCAGATTGTCAAGAGATCTTATGCTTCTATCACATGAGAGCATCAGTTTAATGAATTGGGTCTCATCCGGCCAAATGAAGTATGGGAGATTAGCTCCAGACTGTCAGCTTGTTTCCATTAAGCCTCTGAGAACAGGATGGCTTTTTCTGGCCTTTGAGATTTAAAATGAGTTTTATAAAACCGAAGCATGTGAAGATAACATATTTTTCTGGTGTCTGTGTCTTGAACTTGCGTCGTCGTCTTCTCCAATTTTTTCCAGACTGAGAAAGATTTAAGTGGATCATGAAACAAATAGTGAAGTTATACAAGACCCTTCATGTTTAAGCTTGCAAGCTAATGAAATGTACTTTTCTCTGCTCATTCTTCTTAATATCCTAAAAACACACACACACACATTAAAGCTGCAAATACAACAATGATATTTATTAGTCTAGAGTATAAGGTTTATCACAAAACCATCCTAACTTCATAGACACATTGTAATTTTTTTTTCTGCTTGATGCCACAAGCTACAGTAATATAAAATTTAAAACAAACTTTATCTTTTATGTCTTTATTGATATACTACTTGTTATATTGATAAACTGTACACATATTTTCTCACAGAATATTAATTAATTTAGAAATACAAAGGCTGTTTCAAGCCAAGAGAGCAGATGTTTTCCTGTAATACTAATAAAAGAAAAATGTCATGAAAAACACAACTGTCTACGAAGTCTCTTTCGTCTCAGTCAATGCAATTTGATAATGCCACAAGGTTGAGGTATGTTTGAACTTCAGGAGTCATAACATAAGAAATATTGGATAAGCTGTGGAAAGATTAGCTCGAAAGCCATTACTGGTGTAACTGTCCCTGGTGTTACTGGATTAACTTGTGGTGATTTACAAGCTTGGCATTAGCAAGACTTTTCAGCAAAGGTTAGTGATTCTGTCTGAAGTGACGGACACGACTGTGAAGCAACAAATTAGCTGAATGTACAGTAACCACATAGAACTTTTGGAGTTTGGAGGTCTGATAAACAAAATTGTGAATCCACCTCATAGACAATTGATCAGTTCATTTTCCCAGTGGGTTACGCATTAGGGACTAAATGCCACAATAAAAAGAGCTCTGCCCTTCCATTACCAAACCGCGGGTCATTATTTAGGCTTGTCCTCCGTAAATCTAGCATCGCCTTGAAATGGGCTCAGGTGCTTAAGGACAACACCCACCTCAGAAATGGGCCTTCTTGTTAGCAGTCTGTTCCTGCAAAATTGGTCATTAAAGAATGCGGGGGAGACATTTTTTTCCTTTAAATGGCCTGGGATGCAAGCAGTTCAATGATAGCATGAGCAATCCATACTGTTGACAATAGCAGGGTTATTTTAGTCCTTTCTGTAAGCATTAACTCCAGTAATGGCTCTCCAGTTACTCAGTGGAGAACTGGAGAACTATATTGTTATATTTAGTAAATGTGCCTTAATTTCAGTTTTCTTTTCAAACGTATCAACACAAATGATTGTCGCTGTTTTGGAAACGAAGGTTCCAGCAGCGCTGAAGTGAAGTGTCCTCAACCTTATGGCTTTAATACTTATGTGTCTGTAGGGGGAGAACAAGCAGAGCCAGATTTTCTGCCAGACTGCTGCCCATAGTTTAGTAATACAGCCTGGAAATATTGTTTTAAAAATACTCCTTCTTGAACACTCTCATTTTTGTTATGATCATCAATGATGCCTATTTAATGTGCTCTGCTGGGGAAGAAGAACCAATGTGGCTTTGGTAGGAAGTAAGGAGACAGACAGGCAAGGTAGCACTTAAAGTAGAAGGGCATGAAAAAGACAGACAGTCAGAAAGTCACAGAGATATCAAGTGGGTGAGAGGCTCTGCAAAGCACAAAGACAGAGAGTAATGGCCAAAGATGCAAACAAAACATCAGAGAGAAAATGAGTTGGTGGGTGGAAGAAAGGAAATAAAGCAGAGTGAGTTAGAGATGCAGTGCGGAGCAGCAGCAGAGGATTCTTCTATACCTGTGGAGGAGATTAAGGGTCTGCATCCAGTGTGATTAATGAGCTGGCCACTAATTGCTCATCCCCATCTCCATCCCATGAATAATCACCATGCCAGCACTTTCAATGAGAGAGAGCTCGGGTTTCTGTCTGTGTGCATGTGTGTGAGATGAAGAATGAGTGCCTGTGTGTTTGCATAAGAGATGAAGAAAAAAAGATCATAAGAGTGAGAGAGTGTGTAGAACAATAAATGAGCAGTATGTATGTATAAATGCGATGTGATGTATGCATAGAATTAACTTACTGAGAGTGCATAGATATTGATTGACTGAAGTAATGGCTGTGCATGGTACAGTATGATATGAGACATTAATTTGGTGTGTCAGTAGGTTTAAAACACTGATGATATATTTACTAATAGCTGCAGCCCACCTGCAGAGAGCAGCCTTCATACTGAATGCACAATGACACGCCAAGATCATTTGTACACCCTATGGGCTCCCAGTCGGAGTCCTGTCTCTGTACATGTACTGGGCAAACCCATTGTCGTCATTGTGTTCACATTATTAACGCTGCAACCAGTCACGTAGTGGAACATATCTTCAACAATGTCACTGAGAGATACTTCTCTGCCTCAGCATGTGATTGTATAATATATGTATGATGGCATTGTTTTGAGTCAATGAGCAGGAAGGTTTATATTTGACTGTGAGACTTTTTGTACTATGTGATAAACTGCCTCAGTTTTTCAAGGATTTAATTCGCAGAATTGTTATTGCTCTTTCTTTCTTTAATTCTCAAGAATGCACTACTATATATCACAGTATTCTCTTTATGCATGTTATAATTTCACATGCTCAACAAGACCCTGAACCCCAAGATGCTTTGAGTTGCCAGGTCACCATCTTACCTTGCACGTCTACTACTGTTGGTGTGTATTTGTGAGAAAGGGGGGGTGGGTAGTCTGTTAACATAGAAAAGTGCCATAGAAGTGCAATCTCTTTACTGTAATATTTTATCCATAATACAAACTTCTACATTTTTATCTGCACCTATAACATGTTTAACATGTATCACGAGAATTCATAAATAAACAAATTTTTATGAAAGTGTTTATGAATGTTTATGAACCTTAAAAGCATATTGGCCAAAACCTTTTTGTGTTATAACACAACAAATTTGTGTTTAGTTTGCTTTGTGTATGCATCTGTACACTTGCATATTTATGTTCTGCATATTAAAGATAAATGTGTGTAAATGTAGGAGCACATCTTCATGTAAAACCATCCATCCTACTGTCCATTATAACTGCTTATCCTGTTAAGAGTCATAAGGGATGCACAAACATAACATTTTAAGCATTACTATGTTCACTTTGTTGTATTTCTTCCTAATGGCTTCCAGTTATAAGATAACAGTTGCTAGCCTGTGTCTTTGTGATTGGAAGTATACTTTGTGCTGGGCAGCCTGTGTTTAACCACAACCTGACACTAATGTGCTTGGATTATCCAAGTGCAAGCATAGCTTCCACGGCTGAGCAGTTTGGCAGCTTTGCAGGAACATGTAGGAAGCGTGAAGGCTGACAAATCAAGCTCACTTACTGTAGCAGCTGCTTTTCACTTAGTGATGAGCTTAATTATTGATGCCTAAATCTCAATTTACCAAATGACACCAAATAAGAATATTTTCTTCATGAGGGTCAAATATAAAGTGCTATGTATATAGTATAAAATAAGAATATTTTTTCCTTCATGATAGTCGTATATTTGCATACATGACACATGGTGGTTGGAGGAGTATTTATCACACCACCCCCAATCAAGGCTCATATGTTGTATCTTTGACTCAGAGAGAGAACGCGAGAGCACTATGGGTTTCTAATGTAGAGCGTCTGAGGTGTCACTGTCACCAGCCCAAAGCAATTGAGACTTCATTCAGACACCCTTCTGATAAGTCTCTATGGGGCTTATCTAGAGAAAATGGTGAAAGTAAACAATCATTACTGTGCTGCTATCTCATGGGTAAGCCTGTGCATTTACAATAGATAGTATTTTGTAAGGTTTTCACTTTTGCAGTTCTGGCACCAACAAATACAGTATGTGTGTTACTTTTCAACCATTGTATAACCCAGTTGTAATAGGTGCACAATAGGCGACATTTTATTCTACTGGCAAACTACCAGTATGCTTACAGGCAATCAATTGACTGATAAGCTGACTGATAAGTCCAAATTTCTGGTTTCACTATCAGCAAAATTGACTTTAGTGTGCATAAAGAAAAGGTTATACAAGCAGAGCTAAATACAAGACATTTCCTTGTATTGGCTTACAACGTGCTGTTTAGCGGTATGTGACTGCTACTGCTACTGCTAATGGCACATTTGCCATATTTAGGACTGTGCATGACTTTTATCGCACATGGATCTAGCAAGAGCAATGCAATATTTAGTTAAATACTGAAGGGATACTAGTTTGGTTTCCATCTGACTATTTTTATTATTTATTAAAGAGGTCATATTCATTTTGTGTTCTGATGATACACATAGTCAGAGGCCCAAAGCTTGAGGTGAATGTGTGTTTGCATTCTGGCTGATGGTGAAAATGCTACAAAAGCCAGTTAGCAAGTTATAGATTTCCACAAGCATGGAAATCTATAACTGGCTATGACAGGATTATCTACTAGGTTGTTGCTGAATTGTGGTGCTGTTTCAACAGGGCATAAATGAGCCCACAGGAAAACCTCCACAATCTGGGCAATCAGAACAGAGTAGGATGGGGGGGAGGGTACAAATGAGCCTTTTTAGTCTCCAGGCCAGAGGAGGTATTGCATCATAACGTATTTATAGATTTTAAAATGGAAATCATGTATCTATGGAGGCCTTCCATTAATACATGATTGTATTTAATCTTGAACTTTTTACTTGCTAAAATAAAGCAAATATTTTTTAGTAAATCTTGAGGGACATCCATTTGATTGATAAGGAAATATGTATGGCCAGTTTCTTCAGACACAACACAATCTCCATCAATTCCATTTTCTGTATATGTCATGGCAGAGCTATCATTAATTTGTACAGATTAGATATGCCAAGCAAACATATACACAACAACACATAATTTACATTATATTTTGAGACATCGTGTGTCACATCAAATTTACAGGTTGGACAGTCTGAAGAGTTCTTATTATGCATAATTTCACATTCAGGCTTTTGTTTTTTGGTTCTACTTGAAATGGTTTTGCATAATTTACAATTCAGGAAGCTTATTTTTCTTATAATTAGACTTTTATACAGTACCTCTGTCCCCTCTGTTGGTCCTGTTTTCCAGCGGGCCAAACGTGTTTATCATTTAAAATGACAAGTTTTGAAATCCAGCCACACATGTTTGAGCCAATATCAGATCTGAAATATGACAGTTGACAAATATGACAAAGGACTTTTCTGTTGGCAAACACAACCAACCCCTCTCTTCCCTGTTAGTCATTTGTATGATCACAGTACAGAGTGACTATCATGACACATAGATTACTACTGAAGTAGACAGTTACATTTTAGTTTTCTTAGAGGCAAAACTGTGCCCTGAACAGATGTAAGTATTGGAGTAAGGCCTGTGTCTGTCTCAACAAAGCAAACTGTATCCATTATCTGTGTACATTTTCTTCTCTGGGAAAAGTAAAGAAAACGTTGTCTGGACTAAGGTTGAATTGTTTGCAGCAGTAAGCAAATGTTAGAACTCTACCATTGTTTGCCCATCTCAATAGTGAAGGTCCATCTAAAAGACATAATATGGAACTTTTAGTGAAACAACATATTTGCATTATTTATTTCCAGTGCTGCTGTTCACAATATTGCCAATATTTTTGCAAAGTGTTCTCTCTCAAGCTAGAACAGAAATAGGCAACTCTAAAACACCCCTAAAAAAGGCCTTTGGCATTATACAATATGTTTATTGATGCTACATTACAAAATAACATACTGTTTACCTTGACATATTATGAGGGGCTTTGGCTCCAGAAGAAGAGCGTGTCTTCCATTAATTCCAAGGTTGATCCTGTTCTTATGTCAATGTGTCCTTAAACAAGACACTTGACCTCCACTTAAAATTTTTATTCTATTAAATGGAGAGTGCATGCTGACATTGTTAGTAATTAGAGAGAAAGCAGAATACCCCACTGTACGTTAGATCACTTTATGTTCTGAAATTGAATTTTTAATTTTGAATTTCAGGTACAATGCAGCATATAGCTCACAGTGTTCCCATACAGGAATATTCAGTTAAATTATTTGAGCGATTGCTATTCTAATATTCTGGCAGTCAGTTTGGAGCAGCAACTTCATGTAATTCAAAGAAATGTTGATTATTTGACACTAAAGTTTCTACGTAATGTGGATACAGCTTCGTTGTTTAGCATGGATTCAGGTGAAAAGACATGAAGGTGTAAAGGAGAAAGTTGACTGACAAAATGACAAGCAGAACATATACAGTAACTGTCTCAACATAACCTAAATAACTACATTCAAACTTGTATTTGTTGATCCTGGTACCTGTAAAAAAACAATTTGAATGCTGAAACCTTTTTATGTTCTAAAACCAAGGCATCTAAAACACTTTTATGTTTATCACTATCATCATTAGGGTGATAAACTAGATGACTAAACAAATTCAGGCTGATACTGGATGTCTCCGAGTTCATCTTGCTCTGTGGTCCTCCTCACATGACTCCTCAAATCTCACGTCTTCACCTTCAACTCTCTTCCAACTGATCTTTCCTGCTTGCCTCTGCCCCACCACCATCTCTTTCTTTCCCTTTTCTGTCTCCTGTCAGGATATTTTCTGCGTCACCTTCTAAAACAGCCATGACGTTCTGCTTCTCTGCCTTGTCGCTTGATGTCTTATTCTACCTCACAAGCTTGGTCTCATAAAAGTGGAAGGGGACAACTTTCTGAGCCACAGCGTTGAGCTCACCGCATTAGTTATTCCCTGGGAGATCGTCGACATGCTCTGAATTAAAATGGTCTTGCTACTCTACACACATTTCTACTACTTTTCTCATGCCTCTGTCTTTCTTTTGTGCCTTTTTTTACATACTTTTTCTTTCACATTTGAGCTCATTCTTCCTTATCTCTAGAGATAAGGAAGAATGAGCCCTCTCTTGGTCTCTAAACTTCCAGGAGATGGGAAGCTTTTTAAAATGTTTTCTGGTAATGTAATCTGGCTTTTCTTGAATGTTACCAGTGGTTTGCCTTGTTGTAAACCCTCTGTATTTACATTCATGAATGTGTCATTTGATGACCGTCTGCAGACGATTCTTGACTTCTTTTAATGTTGTGAAGTGGCTTTTCTTCACCAAGGAAAGTATTCTGTGATCATCCACTTTAGTTGTCTCCTGTGATCTTTCAGGCCTTTTGATGTTGAGCTCACCAGTGATTTATTTCTTTTGGATAATAATAATGATAATAATAATAGTAGATACTTTATTTATTTCCTTGGGGAAATTTGTTGTGGACAGACTGCTCCTTTTAAGCACCAAGGGTACCTGGTGCAGTGTCTTGTCCAGGGACACTTAGACACATGGCCAAGAATTTTACCACCAACCTTGGGGATTGTACGCAACTTCCCTCCCAACTGTGCTACTTAAGAATGTCCCACTGGTTTCACTGTCCTGTGAAATGACCCTGCTGAGTTGGCCCACATCTAAGGTTGTTGCTGCCTCTCTTATAGATTTATGTTGTTTTTCGGCCTCATTCACTTAAATTGATATCTTCTTGGATTTCATATTGGTATCTTAGGTCAAACAGCTGCCAAATGCCAAACTAATACCTGATACCTGACTAACTCCAGACCTTTTAACTACTTCATTTGTTTTGCAGTAATGAGGTAATGGACTACATCTGGTCAAGTAACTTCTGAAAATATAGAAGTGCTCCGCTTAAAATGGCTGTAATTCCTAAACAGTAAATGCCATGTTTATGCTAAACCTCTTAAAAAAAGATGAAAGTCTACACTTTGATCACATGTTGATTGTTTTATTTCAAATCCATTGTGGTGGTGTATAAAGGCAAAATCATAAAACTCTTTCACAGCCCAAAAATACTTCTGAATTGTACATCCCTCCAGAGCTGGATACAGAAAACATCCCTGTTAGCTCTGCCTGCCTGTCCATAGTTCAGTTAGCAGGGCTGGTAGATCACTGGAGCCCCTGAATTCCCCAGAAAGTCAATTACTAACTTACACATTGTAGCTATTTTGGGATAAGGGAGAAACCGTAGGAATCATTAACTAGATAATGTCATGACAACCTTCCCTAGACAGCCAGGGCAAAGCACATGCTGCTTGTAGACATGCAATTTGTCTGGATTGTCAGAGATCGAGACAGAACATGGGAAGATGTTTGGAGAGACTTACTCATCTCTATGTGAAAATAATTGTTACGATTATGGCTAGATATTGGCATATGAGCACACATATCCTAATTTGATTTAATTTTGATTTACACAGTCCAGAATTTCACCAGATTTCATTTGTCATATAAATGCCAATGGTTGCATAGATCTGTTCTTACTAACTCACTAACAGAAACAAGGATGTATTTTATTGATAAATGTAAAGTGACTAAAACAGACCTTAATGTTTTTAAGGGGACTTGTGCCAAATTGTTGAACGACAATCATAAAAATTAACTTTTTCCTCACTTCCATCACTTTGAGCAGTAATTAACTTTAACATTTTTTACCAGTACCACTTACAAGTGCATATACATAATATTTTGTACACAGTTACTGTCAATAGTAAACAATTCCTTTGTGGTATATAAAGTGTAAAAACTGACATTAAATGCTTGGTCAGGTTAGTTCTCTTGTATAGTTGGCTTCCATGATTTTAAATCATGAAATTTGCAATCTATTTTAGTTGAGGCAATGTTATTTTGCATTTAATTTGTGTTAAAGAAAAAGGTGCTAATAAAATAAAATAAAAAAGTAAATAATTAAAAAAATAAATAACTTTTAAGAATACCTGATGCCACAAAAATGCCTCTTTGTCTTAAAACACCTTAAAGTCTTATATGTACAGCTGCATGTCCTACTTGTGTGTGTGTAGAATCAGTCAGTACCATTTGTGGTCATCTAAAAGTTATTTAATTTGCTCAGTCATTCAGAAGAAGAGCAGATAAAATTCCTATGGCCTATTGAACAGCCTACGGGAGCTCTGCAGATAAAAAAACAATATGTCATATTTTTTTTTTCTTTGTTTTGCTGTTTCAAAAAAGTATCTCATTGGCATTTAGCTCTAGCTAACAGGGACCAACTATCATTTTGGTTATGGCAGTTTCTAATTATACAATAGGAAATATTTAAAATGCCACTTAAAAATTCCCCTAGTCTCAGTTTTTCTAGAAAAAGCAGTCAATGCGTTTCCTAACAAATGCTGCACATGTATTTTTCATCACACACAGAGGTACATTTCTCTTCTGGTGTCATAGCTGTTATGTCAGTGGGTTCAGTTTGGATACCACCAGGATTCATTTCATGGTGTCAGGATTAATTTTACAAGTGGTCCATCTCTCATCAAGGTAGATGTTTTTGGTTTTTTTTACTATGGCCTTTCAGCCAGACATTAAAAGTGGGGTCTAATACATCAGCTGAGAGTTTGAAAGTTTAGACTGACCTCATATGTGCAGTTGGCTGACTACTGCTGGAAATATTTAAACATAGCTGCCCATTTTGAATTGATGAAGCATTTCCTCTTTAATTTGGCATTGACGCCCGTGTCACAGCTCTGCATTATGAGCCTTTCAGCCGAAGGTTATCTTTGCACTTCTCAGAGCAACACAGTAAAAAAAAAAAAAAAAACCTACCACAAAAACTTAAAAAAAAAAACCAAAATCAGTTAAACCCTAAGATAACTCATAACCTTAATAGTAACCTATTTACTCTTCCCCCCTCTTTCATTCATGCAAACAGTTAGGGTTTAATATCAGCTTTAGATTTCAGGACTGTCAGTAAAAACCTCCAGTTTGTCTTTGGTTTCTCTTTTGTATGTGCCATATTTCTAATACTGCACGATTATGCTAATCGCAATGGTGATGTCAGCCTGTGCGATTACAGCACAGCAAAAGGCTGCAACTTAATTAAATAAGTACGTAGGTGTGTACATTAGAACCTATGCTGTGTTTGTGTGCGGTTTGCTTGTTACCTTCTACTAGCAGCATAGCTGCAACTTTACATGAGGTGGGTTGATAAAATATGTCACTGAATGTAGCTTATAGCTTGGACTCCTCCACTGTTTGTATTCAGCGTGTGGAAGAACAGCAACCAGAATGAAGCAAACAGCCAATACTTCACCCTTGCTGTTTGTCCTTGTTAATTTCAAGTTAAACTTAAAATTACTTTTAGGTTTAATCTTGTTTTTTCAAAACACGTCTTAGCAGTGTGAGTTTTGTTGCATTCATTCTATCGATTATATCATATCATTAAAATGCTTAATTTATTTAAAACCTATCTCCACAGTAATCACAGTTGACTTTTTCACCAAATTGTGCAGCCCTAGTGATTTCTGTCCCAGTGCCACTGTGCTAGCACTTGCTCATGTGCACCTGCTATAGCACAGTAAGCAGTGATTTATCTGCTGTTGTTTGTTTCTACACTGTATAACTTGGAAGAGACAGTTGTTGCCAACTGAGTTTAAAAGCTGTTTCCTTACCTCTCTAAACTGTTGCATGAAGACGGAAACAGCACAGGCCTTACCTCCATGCACTGTATTTAATTCAATATGAGCAGTGGTCTAGTTGAAATTCACAGTACCACCTTGAAACCGCCCCTCCAAGCCATGTCAGATCAATGCTCTTCATCCCTCATTGCTCCACATGGCACTCAGAGCCTGCTCTGCCACCCAAATTACTGCTCAGCTGAATTATAACATTGTTGGACATGACTGTGTACTGTACCCAAGGCATTCTGAAATATCACTGACAGACGGGCTGTCAACCTGGATGTATCTATCATCTGGAAACCTGTGAGAAACAGAGAGCTAATATCTTAGGGTCATTTACAACAGCATTTGTTTAAGTCTGGATTTGAATCAAATGTTCTTCACATGCATTTTTTAGCTATTTATTGGAAGTCTGTATGGATAATAACATTATTTTGTATGGATATTGAACTGATGACTGTTTGTGATGTTGATCTTATAAGTGACTCACAATTGTTTATGTTTACATGTGGAGCACAGTCTTGCTGATGTTAGATAATGGTAAAAAAAAATATATAAATGTCAACACTGTGAGCAGTTTGTTAGAAAACACTCCGCAACTCCATTCGTGATGACAGCCACTTCGTCTTAGACAGATGCCATGCTTGGTGTGTGCTGTCAACTGCTTTGCTAATTTTAGAAGCTGAAAGAAATAAACAACACCTGCTGTGGACGTTTTAAAATCTGACAGTAACAAGACAATTGGTTATACCAGTTTGTGATAAAAAGTTTCAGTGAATAGCGGGAACACCTACATCAGCTGATTGATTTAAAAGCACAGGAAATTAATGAATATTCAACTCATTACCGTTAAGCTGTTTCTTTACAACATCTGAAACCACCTCAGTAAAATGATGCCAATAAAATGACCACTTTTGCACATATTTTCAGTTTTTACATCCATTGTATAATAGAGTATAGTCATGTATAATTAGTGTTCATTGCACTGATGCTTAGGTACACATATGTAGATATGATTCATATATTTTTCTAACCAACCCTTATAAGTAAGTCTATTTTAGTAATAATAGTGATTTTTTTGTGCCGGATTAATTAGCAGTTGCTTTTATGTGAATAAAAGCATTTTGATTATGTTCAAATGAAACATAATTACAGAATTAGATTCAACTCCCCTATTCTTGCTCTAATTAGAGCCTTAATTTTTCATACTTATTTTTACTTTTATATTCCAGTCCTAACAGGTCATACAGCAAGGACAGCTAACACTATCACTTCAGTACTGTTTGTATGCATATGTGCAATTAGCCCAGTGTTACACTTGGCTGGTTTCATTTAGAATCCTGTCAGGTGTCCATGTCTCTTTATTTATTGAACCAACTACAGCATATCCTGTGGCCGAGCCAATATTGACCCAGGGTTGCACACAGACTTATATCATGTCAGTGCAGACGTGCCTGAACTTAACACAGTGATTCACTGTCATCCACATACCGTATTTATACTCCTCACAGAGTTTCGCACCGCAGTTTGCTTTTTTTTTTTTTCTTCTTTTTTATTAAACACACTCTTTTTATTTGCATAGTGCTGTATGTACGGAGAAAAGGACAGATTATGTAGGTGGTGGTTGTAATTCAATAAAGGTCACGGCATAGATTTAATAGTGAGAATACTTGGTATATATTGTGTGTATTACGTAGCCCTCCTTGCTAGAAAGACACTATTTTAATGTCTATTTAAAACACTGAGTCTAAGTTTAAATTTACAATAAGAAATAAAGGTTCAGTAGATGACAAAGTTTCCAGACTACAACTCTGCAGATTTGGTGCCCGGCCACACAGCTTGGCGACAGATACTATTTATTACGCCAAGGGGAACCAGTGAAGAATAATTCTTAATTTGCCGTAAAGGTGAATTGAATTGGATGGCTATTTCGATGAACATAAATTTATCCTAATGAGAAGAATGATATTTGGCTAGCTGTGTCCTCTGACTTGTGGTCTTTTTTCACACTGGATATTCTTTACCCCCAGACAGCTGTTTATCCTCCCCGGTCCAGTAGCAATGAGATGGATTCTTAGAAATGTGTTAGGGCTGGCCGCAGTTCCACTACATCAATGTACTCATTCTGATTTGTGACTTTCTCTTCTTCGTTTTCCTTCATCTTCTCATTTTTCACATTCTTTTCTCACTACTGTCGTCTTTTCTTTGCTCTTCTGTCATCTATTTCTGTCTCTGTAATGCAAATAATAATCATAGTTATATTCATAC
Source organism: Helostoma temminkii (assembly GCA_900302695.1). NCBI lineage: Eukaryota > Metazoa > Chordata > Actinopteri > Anabantiformes > Helostomatidae > Helostoma > Helostoma temminkii. The sequence goes on from OMLM01009423.1 coordinate 137,645, forward strand.
TCTCATTCTAACAGAGGTTGTCCAGCTGAGCCTGGAGGAGGACCAGCGTATCAGCGTCTCCACAGTGACAGTGGGCCTCAGTGCCGTCCTTACCTGTGCCATCCAGGGGACACTACGCCCACCAATAATCTGGAAGAGAAACAGCATCATACTAAACTTCTTGGATCTGGAGGATATCAATGTGAGTTCATGTGACCGCTACAGAATGTGCTTATTATTTATTCCTCAAAATCACAAATGCGTTCTGTACTGTACATATGGAATAACTAATTCAGGTTGGTTGGTTGTGCACTGTAAATTCTCATTCAGGATTTTTTTTTAATTAACTTCATATAAATATCCAAGTTCGATATTTTCAAGCTAATTAAATTATTTTTTTCTTTTTATTGTCCAAACTTTACATTCATTAGTTGTTCTGACTTTAAGTCTTATAATTTAAAATCAAAAGTTGAATGAATAAATAGTTTATTCAACTCATTAAAATTTCCAGCATGCACTGTTTGAGTTAGCTCTCTAAATTACACTCTTTGAGTAGTTTAAAGAAAACAGTCATGGTAAGAAGTTGTTGTGAGTGTTTAATACATACATACATGAGGTTGTGATTGTTTATTTTCACACTAGTAAGAAATATGTGACCATGATAAAGGTTGGTGTTGAACTCAGTCTCTGTGAGCAGCTTCATGTCATTGTTATTTACTGACTTGGTACATTTTTGCTCCATCATGTTAGCTTCAGAGCAATGGTTCTCACTTTGAAGAGGTAACTCTTTAATTAACTGTTCAGTTTCAGTGTGTTCCTATAAACATGCAATAACAAATTTTGGATGGATTTATCTGAACCAAAACAAACTCAAGACTATAACTTCCTTCACAATGGCTGCATCAGATTATCCCGACATGAGTTATGGTGAGTCAATCTTCAGAATGTACTTTGTTACATCTGTTTTGATGAATAAAGAATGGTAACAGTAGCAGCTATGTTTAGGTTGTACCGCAGTTCGTCTGTGGCATGCCCACAGCAAGTTTTTGACATGACAGCTCAACCAATTGTAAGAAATGACAACTCACGCTTAGGCCAGCTGTTTTTGTGAGTTTCATTAGGTGGTGCGGTTGCAGCCTGTAGCAAAAACAAAATTTACAGTATAACAACAGTAGGCCTGTATGTACCTTAATATCACATGAGAGGGAGTGCTGATGTACTGAATATCAGCATGGCGGCAGTGGCGCACTTAAACGTTCCAGTGATGTTATACTCTATATTGGCGCTCATGGAATACCTCTTGTCCAATCAGACTGCTTTGTCAGAACGAACTAGTATAATCAGAAATATGAAATGAACTAGGACACGACAACACAAATTTTAAGGCAGCCCTGAACACAACTAATTATATTTTATAGTGTGGTTAATAAGGCTATTTCATCTGAGTTTTCTGGAAAACATTTCCTTGTTTTATTGGCATGTTATATTGGCAGCATCTATGTTGCCTAAATTAGTTTTCAGTCTATTTGTTTCGAATATCTCCTGAGAAAATATCTTATCTTAACTATAGCAACTATAGATGTTCAACTCTCTTCTTCAGGTTGACTCAGGGCAGATAGTGTACCAATTAACATTAGACATATTATTACAGTGTAAAATACTTCACTTCAAGTTTTAAAATGTGTGAAACCCTTTGAAAATGCACACTCAAACAGTGTGCGTGCTTACCACTGTGTGTATGTGTGCAAGCGCTATATAAGTGGGTGTATTTGTTTTCAAAATGTTGCTTTATAGAAAATTAATTGGACTGCCTGATTAGTATTTGATAGACTTCAATAGTGAGGGGACGCAGCAGGGGGCTCTTCTCATTGATTGAAAACAAATAGTCTATTAAGACCTTTTTAAAATTAGAAATATTAGGTGTTTGGGGTTTTTTTACAGTTACTTCCTAATGTGCACTCTGTTTTCAGAACTTGCAAACTACTGTTAGAAATTGTTGGAGATGCCAAGAATCCTTTGCAGATTTAAAAAAGGTCTTTGCCATGTTCTCAAGATCAACCATCAACCAACAAAGGGAAAGAAAGGTCTAGAGGAAGAAAGAGTGGCAAGAAAAGAGGTTTCAAGGAAAGGACAATTTACTCCTTAGTATGTTCCTTGAAACTGAATTATAGCTTGCCCTGTGTTTAATGAACTCTATGGCCATGATCCTTTTTAGACACATCTACACACCTGACAGCACAGCGCTGGCCTTGCTTTACTCGCAACCGGATCTCGGTTCTCTAATTGCATGTTAATGAGCGGCCTTGTTGGTCCGCTGTGATGATGAGCCGATAAACAATGTCAAGTGTTAAGGTGGAGACTGGAGGAGAGGTGATGGCAACAGAGGTCCCTCGGGTCCTTGACCGTGCATAATGAATTTCCACAGAGATCAGTGATCTGTGTCGAGGAGAGAGAATGGAACCCTGACTGTGTTTGACTTTGTATTTTTCTTTAGTCACATTAAACGAGATACAAATATCCTAAATTAATGATTCCGATAACCTCAGTAATTTGTTGTGTAAGGAATTTCTATATCATCTTCAATAATTCCCTGATGCATCACTACCAGAAAGAACAAGAGAAAAAGCATATTTTAAGGAATGTTGTGTTTTCTGTATTTGTCAGTTTAAACAGTTTGGAAACTTTCTTTTGTACAAGAGTTAAAGAAAACATAAGCCGGTAAGTAAAAAGTCCATAAAGGGCAGATAATCAGATGTTCCATGGATGCAATTTGTGTTTCTTTTATTTGTGGTATATTAGAAATGTTAAATAAACCACTTAAACAGATTTTTTTACATAACATATATTCCATCTACATCATATGAAAGGACATTAATATGTTGTATAGGACATTATACAGTTCTATAAATTAATTAATCCTAATAAAACTGACATATGATGAGTCCATGAAACTTCGTCCGCTAGAATAGTAAAATTGTACAACATAGAAGTAAGAGGAGGTTGAAGGAGAAGATGACTGTAAAAAAACTGTAACTAAGAAAATAAAATATATATATAAATTTTTTTTTTGAACATTTTATAAAAGTCAACTGCACTGTAGCTCAGGAGGAGACATTACTTTCCTGTCAAAGACCTTTCAACACACCATTTTCCTCTGTTGAACTGTGCTGAATAGAAACTGGTTTGTTGTGTCATTTGACAGTGATTGAAACCTTTCTGCACGCTGCCATACAGCCCCTAAACCCCGATCTGAGATCTGAGCTGCTTTAGTCAGTCTGATGATTTGTCTACTCTCTTTTTTTTTTTGTCCTTCATCATGTCTTGTCACATCTTCATCTGCCTGCCTTCTTGGCCACTACACAGTCTTTGTCATGCCTCTTCCTCTGTTTTCTGCTTTACATGAAAATGGATGATTTACATTTTGGATTAATGTTCTCTAAGAAACTAACAGTAATGTGTCTATTTAAGAGGTCATACCAGCTCCAACATGTATAAGAGAGCAAGAATATAAACAGGAACAGAAGCAGTAGCAATGTAGTCTGCCTATACTGTAGCTATTATAGTATATATCAGCCAAAATGTTGCATGTCTGGGCTGCATACTCATTCAGAAATAAAATCAGTAGTCTAGGTTCAATTATGAAAGTATTTACTACACAGCTCATTTTATTTACATGTACATTACAAACTCCTAAACCTAAAATGAATGTGGCTTTTAAGTAAATGCTGATGTTAAGTGCATCAGGAATATTCTGTGTATTATGAAAAGGAAATGATGTTTCCTGATGGAGAACATTAATGGAGTTTTTCATGTGAAAAACAAAACTTTAATGAGTAATTGAGGTTTTAATAATTTTTAATGTAGCCCTTGCATAATTCTTTCACTGCTTGTTCCATTACAAAGATATGAAAGTTAATTTGAATCAAAACCAAAGCATGTAATTTTCCCCTAAGAGGTTTTTCGATGTGTGTGCACCATCAGAACATTTTTGACTTTAAGGTTAATTTTCTATATGTTTGCAAATGTCCCATTTACGTACATTTACCTCTTCTTAAAGTCAGGAGACAGACATAATACAGACTCAGTGGTCAAGGTGGAGTCAACTTTGATGTTTTGGTCAAATTAAGCAAATGGTTAAAATTCAGACTTGTTTGAGGCTGGTACTACTTCTAGTGGGTACTATACCTGAACCACAGCTTTCCAAGTTTGACTTCTTAGACTCACTGTTTAATGCTTCTTACATCATCTCTGATGTAAAAACATTTGCACACAAGATTTCTCTTTTCCACAGCAATCTCAACAGATGGTTTTAGATGAGATGTTAAGGCAGGGGTGTCTAGCCCTGGTGTTCGAGGGCCACTGCCCTGATAGTTTAACATCTATCCCTGCCAGTCACACATAGAAAGTGCAGGGATGGCTGGAATATAAGCAGGACAGTGGCCCTCAAGGACCAGAATTAGCCACTCCTGTTTAATATATCTTGTGTTACCTGCCTAATATATTACAAACATACTTTTTAACCAAATTGCCTTAGTGAGTTTTAATTTGCCCCTCTGGTATAGTTACTCGTTTCATCTTAATTGTAAATTCTGAACTTTAAAGGTTCCCTAAACTGCTCTGCTCATCTTTCAAGAAAATCATTTGACATTTTTCTTGTCACAAAGCAGCTCATGTCACATTCATTTCTAGAGCGGCCAGAAACAAAGAAGCCATTTGTGGATTCTATGTCATGACCAGAGCTGCATCTGCTCTGCCACTTGGTGGGACAGCAAACTATTTAATGCCTTAATCCACCCTAAGCTGTGGCTGAAACCCCCTGGTGACTGCTGCATGCTGCACCAACAACAACTAGCTCCATTCATCAACCTAATGGGCTTTATATTTTTAACCCTTGCCATTTATCAGGCTGAGGCAGCGTGATGAGGGGAGAAAGGAGGATCAAATTCCCTAACGCCTGCTTCTGCTCAACAGGGAAAGCGTTGATTCATGGTCTCTCTTCCCTCTCACATCACTCTTTTTCGCTCTTGTCTTTTCCCATCACTCCCTGCAGTTTTGTGCATCCTTTCCCTACTCTGTCTAAGCATTCTTATGTTTTCTATCAAGCTACCTTCATTTCACCCTCACTCCCTGTGGCTCTTACCTGCACCCCATTCTTCACCGATGATGCCTCCCTATAACTCCTTCTTCGTCTTTGCTCTCTCTCCCTCCTCCTCTTCCTTCCTTTTTCACTACCACTCCAGCCTCTTAATTCTTATTTTCCTCCATCTCTTCCCTGTGTTACAGGACTTCGGGGACGATGGCTCCCTGTACATCACCAAGGTTACGACCATCCACATGGGGAACTACAGCTGTCATGCCTACGGCTATGAAGACCTCTATCAGACACATGTGCTGCAGGTGAATGGTCAGTAGTGGTTCATTTCTTACTTACAGTGGTGAGAGAAGTGTGGACAGAATGCTTCAATTTTATTTGTGCAGCTATGTGGTTCCCCAGTGAGAGGATTTTTCTTATTGCTTGCCCTGTTTACAGTGAGAAGCATCCAGTAATAGGCCTGGTAAGCATTCAGTGACAGTGGGGAACTAAATATAGGGTGTAAGAACTGTTTCAAAAACAATTAAGAAAACCTACTCTTGTCTGAAGTATGTACAAACAAAGGATATCATAGATGCATTAAGTGCAGCAATGTCACGTACCAGTGGTTCGCAACCCTTTACTTTTCCATCATAAAAAAAGCTCAAATGCTTGTCATTGTTCTATAGGTGGGAGGGAAAGATGAAACATGAAGATGAAACATGCAAAATCCAAACAGACAAGACATAGTCATGGCAACTGCAACTGCAAGTCTAAAGATGAAACATAGCAGCCCTGGTAGCTGTCAGTTGCTGCTAACATACTGGAACCTACAATGTCCAGGACTTCCTTAAAAGGTTGTGATGAACTAGTGCCTAGGTGACAGGTAGTAAGGTTTCATACGTGAGAAATGTGTCAAAGAGGTAAGAGAAATGGGCTTAGAGTTCAGAGAATCCAGGAGCATGATGAACTGGGAGGTTGCACCATATTCAGTTGATAGTGTGCAGTGAATTAAACCTACTTCATTTAAAATACATCTGGAAACCAGATACACTACACTCTGATTTTGGCAGACTGAACTTAAAAAAAAAATCTTGCTCATATTAATTATAGGCATAAGGGAATTAATCTCCCCTACTTTTTAGTTTTTATTACTAGGCAGCTTTCCAAAAAATCTACGGAGGAAGCCATTTAAAAGCCCCCACCCCACCTGTAACAACAAATGAAAGACACAGCCCCCTAATTTCTGAGCTTTTGTCTCAGTGTGACAGACACAAGGGAAAAAATTATTCAATTAAGACAGACAATAGCTGTGATTGTTTTGTTTTTCTGAGATGCTAATTGAAATGAATTACTGCCACATTTTAAACCTTGAACTAAAGCGCGAGAGGGAGTGATGGGAAGGGAGTCATGGAGACTGAGTTGGGTCCTGAAGGGTGAGTTATCTCCCGAGGGCAATTACCAAATGTTTGTGCTGGGGATCCAAGGTATTTCAAGCGAGATAGCATGAGGTGAGATAAGGTGGAGTGGAAAGGAGCCAAGTGGCACATTAAACTAAGTGGGCGGTTTGCATCCTGTTGTGCTATTAATTGTGATGAGGGATGGTGCTGCAGCTTCAGTACAGGTGAAGCACCCATAGTCTCTGACTGATACTTCTACTGTGCTATTGCAGTGTCCTAGAATATAGTATTGGTGCTGTTGAAGCACAAACCTAGAAAAAGAGGTGACATAACAGAGGACAGATGTTACAGGGACCTTAAGACACATGAAGATGGTTAATGCATGTGTACATTGGATGTAGAAATACATCTGTAAATTACAAACAACAGATTTAAGTAGGGTGGCACGGTGGTGTAGTGGTGGGCACTGTCGCCTTATAGCAAGAAGGTCCTGGGTTTGATACAAGAAGGTCCTGGGTTTGATACAAGAAGGTCCTGGGTTTGATTCCCTCAGGTCTTTCTGTGTGGAGTTTGCATGTTTTTCCGTGTTTGCGTGCATTCCTCCCACAGCCCAAAGACATACAGTCACATTAACTGGAGACTCTAAATTACCCATAGGTGTAAATGAGAGTGTGAATGGTTGTCTTTGTCTATATGTGGCCCTGTGATGGACTGGCATATGGCCTTCTGATGGATCTCTTGCCCATACGATAGGGATAGGCTGGGATAGGCTCCAGCACGCCCGCAACCCCTATGAGAACTAAGCGGTTCAGAAAATGGATGGATGGATGGCTGGATGGATTACAAATGCCACAATGTGAACATCAACAAAAAACGCTGAAAAGTCATTATTGTTTCACTTTTGGCTCTGTAATTATTGAAATCAATACATCAGAGAGATTTGGAGGTGATATCTCTCCTTGGTGGAACTGCAAATAACTCAAGATCTGGAGACATGATTTTTTTAAGCGGTCTCAAGTCAAAAAGTTTAATTCAACATAAATGTCTCCAATATATTACTGTATAGTAGAACAAGTATACAATGGAAATGTTCAAGTAACAGACTTGCATTCAAGTACAGTGCTTGAGTAAATCTATGCACACCACCATCCTAACCAGAAAACTACATTATACTTGTTCTTGTAAACTATTACCTCATATTTCATTTTCCCTCTGGATTTCTCCACATTCATTTCCGGTTTTCTCCCTGGAGGTGGTGGTAAGTGGTAGATACATCCAACATCTATTTCATGCAGGACTCCAGCTGTAATAAAACAGCCCCAGAGCTCTTGGATTCTTGTTATGTGTGAATATATTCCATGCCGAGGTGAGACACATTCTTCTCTGCCCATTGCGTGTGTGGGTGCTTGTGTTATATTCCTGCAGGAATTATTGTCTACCATGAAACTGTGTAATTATGTTTTCACTCTCTTCCTGTTTCTGTCTTTGGTTTTGTTTGTGTTTATGCATCCAGTCCCTCCAGTCATCTTTGTCTATCCAGAGACGCAGGCCCAGGAGCCTGGTGTATCTGCCAGCCTCCACTGCCATGCCGATGGCATCCCAAATCCCAAACTCCTGTGGCTGAAGAACGGCATGGACCTGCAGCCTAGATCCTCCAAACAGCTTTCTCTCATAGGTGAGGAGTTTTTGATAATTTCTGGATGTGCTGTCAGCATTTTTATGAGTCTAAGCAAACGCTGTCACATCCTACCATTGCAGTGTTTTTTAACACACAGTGTTATATCCCAAAAGCCTTGCAGTATGACAACTCTGCAGAAATCTTTATAAACTAAAACAATGCATGCAGACAATAAAAACAAATCTTGAAAATCAACCTGGTGTTCTGTCAAACTAAGTTTTCTTTTATTGAAAACTGAAGAGCTACTTGTCAGCAGTAATATTTTGTTGTGCTTTTCATTTATCTGCATTTCATACAGAGGTGATGAAAGCAAGATTGCGGTCACCCTCTTCAGCTGTCTTCATTTCGCTCCTCTCACAAAATAAACACCCTTATTCTTCAGAGGTGTATGAAGAGGGAGATCAAAAGAATGAAAATAAAATGAGATACACTGTGTTTCAGGTGATGGTAGCTACTTATCCAGGCTAGAGGACCGTTTTTAAAGATACACTCTCAATATCAGAGAGAAGGAGCAGGATGGAGCGTGACTATCCTTTTTATGGCCTAGTTCTCATTAAGGGAGAGTTTATTGGCTGTGTGTGGGTCATTACCTGTGGTAATAGTCTGTTATCAACCCTCAGACACTCAAACAAGGGAGGTTCTGCAAGGTTCAGCAACACACAAACACTGTGTTTTCAGATTTGCCAACTAATGTGGGATATGACAAGGAGCAGGAGTCTTGCAATAATAATTTGTACTTTTTTTAAAAATGACAAATGAGAATATAGTGGAAAGGCTGAAAACTAGTCATAGCCAAAAAAAAAAAAAGTTGGGATTTGCTATTTCATCTGTACATTTCACATAATGTCATGAGTATATTAAAGACACAGTAACAGTGTCTACTCTAACTTAATTTTTACGCTGGATTCTGTAAAGTTCAAACTACACATTCATGGTGTAGTACAGAGCACTGATTTCACAGTTGAAAAATAAAAAAAAGAACTGCTTTGTGTTGCCAAGTGACTGAAACCGTGATCTGCAACTGTCCGTGTAGGCTAAAACTGCTCGTGCCTCATATTCCCTGTTCATTCCTTTGTCACAGAGCAAACCTCTTCACACAGATACAAGGATAACTTGACAAGTAAAAATGTTCACGCTGAGATAGTATTACATTGCTCACTGATTAAGGGGAATGGATGACCACCAGCAGGTGTTAATGTTGTAGCTGATCACGTCTACGCTCTGCACAGAACCTCTCTCAATGAAGTATTCTACACATACATTTTTTTTTAAATTATGGGATATCACATTGCTTATAGCGGTCATCAATGTACACATAAGGAAATGCAAAGTCCAGAAATGTTTGTAGCAGCTCTGATAGAAATGTAGAATGAATTAGTCTGAATCTGAATATTAAGTCTGTTGACCAAGCTTCTCTTTGATCCTGTCTGTATTGTATCTCTGCTGCTTTTTCTTTTTTAATTTTACTCATGCCAACATTATTTTTATACAAGCATAACAACTATTATTTTATTACTATATTTTTTTCTTGTAAGTCCTATATAAATGGTTATTTCTTATGTCTATTAAACAAATCCTTCAATGTGATTAAATGTTTGTATGTTTATGAGCAATGGAAACTCACTATAAAAACAACACAGACATATTATCCTCAGTTACAGCGACAGGCACATTTCCTCTAATTATTAGTTTTTACAGGGACTGTTTATGTAACTGAAAAGTGAATTCCAGGAAAAAATGTATATAGTAATGGTCTGGATATGATATTACCACCTTATGAAATTGCTGTGGCAAACTTGTGAGCCAACAGTTCTTTGTTTACACACTGAGGAGTTACAAGCACCATTAGTATTAATTTATAGTTACGGGCACCTGATGAATATTCACTGTTGTTTTTAGTATACTTTTGCTCTCCACTAACTCCCAACAGAAATCCATAGCTATATAGCTGCTAAATACTGCACTATGCTCATTAAACACTTGCTAAATTTTGTCTGTCTGCCATTTGGTGCAAAATACGGCTGCAAAACTAATTTAACAAGTGGTCGATTCAGTGGTTTTCAATAACAATTGATCTGAGCATAATTATATGAATTAGAAGTAATTAAAGTGGTGTCTCATTCTACGAAGTCCTGCTTCAAGGCAGTTTTACTTCAAAGTATTGCACACTTTTCCCCTGATAAAAGGGAATTATGATCAGAATCCAAAAGACATTTCACTAATGTGAAAGATTTTGCGTCAACTTCAGTAATGTTTTATTTTACAATCCAGTAGGCGTAAATTAGAAGGTGAGAGTTTTTATTACTTTTTGTAGAAGACAAACACAATGTGTTAAGTTTATGTTTTAACAGATAGGATGTAGATGTGAGGCCGAAGGAAAGAAGAGAGCGTGAATGTTAGAAGCTATAGAAGTTCATAGATACTGTACGTCAAGTGATATGCAGAAAGGGATGAAGCTCCTTTAATGTTCTTACAAAACGTAGGCTGCAAGAGCTTAACTGTGATACACATCATTCAGTATGCTCATGTTATGAAGTGTGCAATGTTGCATTCAATGTAAAGCTGCAATACACACAGGAAGGATCAGAGAGCACCTGTATATCAGATGCTGATGCTTCAGGAGAGAGAGTCTATTTATCTCTACTTGTATCTCTATCTCTGCATGGCCAACATCACCTGTCACCACCATCTCACTTCACTGCTGCAAATAATGCAACACTGTGCACTGTTGCAAGATAAAAGGGGAGTTAAAGTTATTAAAAATTGAAGTATTGAATAAATTCATAAGAGTTCAGTTCCTCACTGTGCCTCAGTGATTAACATTGAATGTCTGTACTGCAGCTGTTTTTCCACAAGGTCTGATGTGATAAATGTTGCTGTTTGTCATAAATGTAACGTCTGTGGTGTTCCCCTTACAAAAAAGTAGTATACTTGAAGTTTATTTTATTAGGTATACCTAATTATACTTCAAGTATAGTAAGTATACTTCTACGTACTTCTGGTATACTTGCTAGTACACTATTTTATTACTTCTTGCAACTAATTTGGCCCACTTTTTAGTTTACCTCTGATAAGTACATTAAAAGTAAAAAAAATATACTTGCTCATTTTTAGTTTAAAAGAAGTATACTAATAGTATACTTGAATATTCTTCTTTTCTGTAACGGTGGTGGTTAAGTGGTTACGTTTGTAATGTGCATTGGTAAACAAGGCAAATTTCAGAAGTTACTAGTCAAGTCAAACCAAACAAAACGTATTTGACAGCTACAAAAAAAATATTAATGTAAATTTTCATGATAAAGTTAAAATGCAATCATTATTTTCTGTATCTGGGGCCCAAATTTCCACTTATGAACTCTGACATTTTTAAGTTGATAAGCGGAACAAGCAAAGAGATGTTTAAACACAGCAGTTATAGAGCAACATTATAATTTATTTAGAGTTGCAAATCTGGCAGAATACTGTTTTTAAGCTTTGCATTTAGTCTCTACCAACTACTGTGACAACAAAGTGGTTCTTTAGCTGTTAAATGTTCGATGATATACAGCAGCTGCTCAGTAAACTCAATGGGGGAGCTGCAGATTTAGGTGAGGCTTCCCTGTGGGTCACTAGCCCTTCCTCTCTGTCATTTGAAAAATGTAGAATTAATTAATTATTCAATATGTGATTGTATCTATATTCTATGCCTTTTTTTAAGTTACTGAAATCACTAAAAGGAAAAATATATTAACACGATCTTTTGAAATGACAATCATTTAGTCTTGTTAATCAACCTCATAGAAAGAGACTTTGAGTCATGTTTGCAAAAATGTAATCACATATGAGTTGACAACTTCATATTGACAAGAGTTTACTTTTATCACACTTCAAAGACTGTCTCTGAATATAGGCCATGCATATAAAATTCTGTCACGACATCTTAGATGCGGTAATAATGTGTTTAAATAACAACAGATTGATGTGACCTTGCTATTAGAAGCATTCTAGGTCTATTGTTTATTTTCCCTTTCCCAAAGGTCTAGTACTGAATCTGTTTATAAAAATTAAAGTTATATTAAGTGTTTAAACAACTACATCTCTAAACGCTAAATGTTCTTCTAGTCTCTTACATTCAGCATTAAAAATAGCATTTCGAGTTTCAGCTTGTTTAAAACCATGGTTGATAATTAGTCACTTTCTTACTTGAACATACTGAACTGAAACCACACTAGATGTGGCTGTTATGAAGCTTGTTTTATTAAAGATTTTCACAGTTAGATGTCTCAAACAATATTTAATGTGCCCCATAAAGATTTCTAATAATGCAGCAACAACAAACTGTTACAGTAATACTTGTTTCTGTTCCTTTTGTTTGTTCTCTTCTTGTAGCAAATGGCAGCGAGCTCTTTATTGGCAGCGTCCGCTATGAGGACACTGGAGCCTACACATGCATCGCCAAGAATGAAGTAGGAGTGGACGAGGATATCTCCTCTCTTTTTGTTGAAGACTCAGCCAAGAAGACCCGTAAGTCATACAGTTACAACCTTTTTAGTTACGACATTCATTGCCACAACTGCCTTATGTCAAATAATTGGCCGTCAGATGTTCCATTGCCTTCAGATGGCTGAATTAGGAGGGAGTTAACAGAATAGTAGTGAAGCGGCAGTGCAGAGCATTAGCAGAGGACTGAGGAGTTTCTATATTAACTGTACTCACTGTGTTTTTCTACTAATGTCAAGATCTGACTACACAATATCTTACAAAAACATGACACACACAACACAGCAGTGAAAAGATTAGATTTGAGTTTGAGTGAGAAAACTTTGAGTGAGCACTTTCAAACATGATTAATTAATTTATTAATTTTAGCAGATGAGTGCCTCCAGAAATAATGAACATAGACTTTAAAGCTAAATGTCTCTTTTAGCTTTCAGCTCAGACCTTTAGGTTCCGTGCTAAATACTTTGCCATGAGGTGTTAGATGAGAGGCTAGTGTGTCCCATGAAGATCACATGGCTGTCATTCAAGTTATTCAAAACAACAATGAGGGTCAGGTCAGGGTCCAACATGGAGCCTATCAAAAGTCTATTGTTCGTATTATAACATAAGACAGATTTTCTACAGGGGCCTTAAACACATCTGTCAGGTGGATGTGCAGTCAGATCTGACGTATATTAACACCAACAAAAATAAACTATATGTTCCTCTGAAACTGATTTAAAATTTATTTAACTGTATTTAGACGCTTCACTCATATGTACATTGTGTTCTCATTAATACACAAATTTAACAATCGAATCACACACTTTATGTTTCTTTGATGTTGGTCTTTCATTCTATTGCATCACTTTTACGTGAACCATCGCTACCTACAAAGAGCTAATCTGGAAATTAAACAGAATAACCGATGGCTTGTCTTCTCTAAGGACGAGAGTGATGTCTTGATTTAGAAGGAGGAAATATGGTCCTGTCAACAGCAGTGAGGAACATTTTGTAGCTGTCAAATATGTTTTGTTTTGACATGGCACAAGAGAAATCACCTCCTCTGTTTCTGGGATGATCTGTCTTTTTTTCTTATGGTGAATTAATGTTTTGCTCTTTTTCACCCCCTTTCCTGTCGCTCCCCGGCTGATTGTGCAGTTGCAAACATTCTGTGGAGAGAAGAAGGTAATTCTTTACACATCTCAAAATGATTTTGTATTCTTTTTCATTTTTTCCATCTCTTCAGGGCCTGCAGTTGGATATCTCCAATGTCCAAGATGTTTGCAAAAAAAGAATCAATGAGTTGTTTTCATTCAGCAGATCCTCTTAGAAGTGTCTTTTCTAATCTCTTGCAGTTGTCAATTCCCAGAACTAGAGTGCTGTATAATACTAAAACAATGTTTTATATACATCATCATCACCACATTAGATTCACCACAAAACCAAAAGCCAGTTTGGTTTAGATTACAGTGCTAATTTGATTATGTGAGCATTTATCAGCACAGATTCTTCTAGTACAGTGTGTTAAATGCATGGATTTCGCTGTGTGATTGACACTGTGTTATAAACTGTTAATGAGGATTCATTCTGTGGTGCACTATGATTTATCTGGCAGGGTTATAGTGCATGTAACAATATCACTGTCATGATTTTTGCCTATAAATAGAAGTGTTTGTGCTCATGTCATGTATTCCTAACAGCAGCAATAGCTTGTCGTTCGTGCGAAGGCCTTAACATTAGAATGCAGTGCTTGCCAACTCGTGAGAAGCTGTTTACACCAAGCAAATGAATGTCAAATGCTTCCTCATTGAGACACAGCTTTTAATTTGATGCCTCTTGCTACAGTATGTTGTAGGCATGTTGCTGACAGGGCCCTTTGTAGGCATTGTCAGAAAAGCTGGCAGCATACTGCCTATCCCTGCTAACGTGATAGCATGCTAGCAAGAGTCTTGGCATTTCTCCTCCGAAGAAGAAATTGAAACGTCCATCACAAATGTCAGAGAAGAGGGGAGTGGGGATTTTCTAACATCTTAATTTGTATATGTTGCATTTTTAAAATCATTTCTGTATTGCTGTCATTTCTTCAAGGGTTGAGCGTGGGGAACATGTTCTATGTGTTCTCTGACGAGGGCATCACAGTTCTTCAGCCCAGTGAATGTGAGATACGCAGACACATGAAGAGGACAGAAAGGATTGTTGCTACCTATGTAAGTGCATTTTTTTTTTTAAATTAATTAATAGATAATAGTGCAATAAATACAATCAAGTACACAAAATGTCCCAGTGAGGTAATCTTTTAAATGCTGAGTAGAAAGACATGATTTAGTGTTTGTATTTCTATTAGGAGTGACACTAAAAGCATCTTAGCCCAAGTTAAAAATGGCTCTCAGTGAGGTTGTTGTATCATAATCCATAAGCGAAACATAAATCTACATTAAAACATCCACATTTACCTATATCTGTGCTGTGTTTCAGTGCACAAGGAAATCATACCCAAACTCTTCCTCTCTTTTTCAATATCATAGTGGAGTTCCTCGCCACACTAAATGTAATGGGATTACTTGTGTCCATTAGTCAACAACTCACACTAATAGACTCTACAGTCCATTGTACACGCCCTGAGGTTTTTAATCCACTGGAGGACATCCCTCTCCCAGAGCAATGGGCTTTAGATGGTAAAGTTGCTTGTTCTTCTGAGGGATTTGGGTTTTACAGGAGCCTGTAATTGTATTAGAGATCAATACAAACTCAATAGGCTATGTGTTATCCAGTTCCTGCTGTAAACAGCAGTTTCTCCACTTTGGTGATGTGGGGAGTAGGTGGAAACACAACCTGTGTGGGTGTGTGCATTAGTGATTACGTATATATGTGTGAGTGAGAGCGCACATAAATGTCTTGTCAGCAAAGACGAGCTGCACGGTGTATAGAGGTGATATGTTACTTGAGTCAGCAGTGGTGTGGAATGAATTTGTTAAGATTTGCCTCACGCACTCAGTTCGAAGTGTGATTTCTAAAACTGAACACAGTTTTCTATAGTGAAGTAGTCATGATGACTAGTACTAGTAGCATTAGTAATACAAGTATTATTAGAAAGAAGGCTGCACTGGTCAAAAAATATCAGCGTCTTTGGTTGAACTGTGCCATATAGTCTAAATAAGTATTGCCACTGCTTTTTATCAAATCACTGTTGTTTAGTTAATGTCTTTTATGCCTCTTGTGCCACCATATACATATACACTTGCATTGGGCTTTTAGTCAGTATCACTAAGTTAAAAGTGTCAGAAATGTGGTATTTCTACTACATGTGCATTATTAGGGTCACTGTGGGTGGTGGAGTTGTACTGGAGTATGTTATGTTAAGAGGTGTCCCTGATGTTTTGGCCTCTCTGTTTATATCAGTGAGGGTTGTCACAGTGATTTTTATTTTACCTGATAAACAGTCTTTGGCTGAGTACAGACATTGGTTCAAAGAACAGGACCATGTCACTCTGTTCAGCTGCTGGAAACAGATTCCTGAATGTTTTATTCGCTGTTCTTTGTGAATGACAGTTTGTTTCTATGGCACCGGGTCTGTTTACAGTGTGAATAAACAAATTGAAAAGGTAAACAAAACAGCTCTTCTTGCTCTTTCTGCTCCAGTGGCACATCTCCATTGCTTATACCAAGCATAATTACCTGGCTATTACTTGATAAATATATATTATATTTCTTAATTCTTTTTATAATTAATAAACTAACCTTGCCACAGTGTTGATACCATTATGTCATCATCATAATATTATTCCAGTTACAGTACATAATGTGTTTTAGATAAGACTGGTGATGCATGACAGTGGAAAAAAGAATCATACTGCAGATCTGAAACCGTATCAAATCCATCTAACCTTTTTTTTCCTCCCATCACACCCTCTGTTCTCTGTCGGTTCTTCCCAGGAGGAGATGTGCCCTAAAGGTGAGGGGGTGTCACCTCAGCACTGTGTGTGGTCCTCAGCAGTCAACATCAGGGATAAGTACATCTACGTGACCCAGCCCCTCCAGAGCCGACTGCTGGTTGTTGATATACAGGCACAGAAGGTGGTGCAGGTGGGTGGAGCAGGTATCAGGCCTGTCAGGAGGCACTATAGTCTTAGTAGAACCCAGAATTATTCATTTTTAAGTTGGGGACTGATATTTCAAAGCTTCAGGAGAAAAACTTGTTTCATGTTTCCCCTAATGGGTAGGCCAGCACAGTATCTTGTTGCATTGGTGCACAGGTGTGAATGAGAGGGACCTTTAATAACAACGCAATCCATTTACTATTTAGTATATGGTGTTGGTGATAGTCCAGCCTAATGATAGCAGCAGCAGCAGGAGAAAAGCCTTTTATTACTCAACATATATGAAACGTGGATCACTAGCAAAACTGGGCCATTGAACAGCCCGAGTGAAAAAAGAATATAGAATATATATATATATAGTCAGTAAACATTCATGTAATCAGTGTTTGGCTACATATCAAACATCATCAGCTATATGAGGTGCATTCCTCTCAACTTTCCACACTATTGAGCTGCCGCTGATGTAAGAAGACCACATGCACGGTAAAATAAATCAAATGCACCTCAAGCGCTGGAAACAATATGGTGCTCGGGTGGGGGCTGCCTTCTTCGCCATTCATCTTGCCTGTAACGGCTGTTTAGAGACTGAATCCCTCTGGGGGTTTTCCCAGGGTCAGCATCATTTATACTGAGATACAGGATGAGAGGAAATAGGCCTAACGCAAGGAGAAGAAGGTGAAACAGGAGAAGAGAGATAACTGGAAGTCTGATTGGAGAGAATGATTTGAGATTGCAAAATGAGCAAGCAGCAGTGCAATAATGTCCTTATAAAGCTGCAAATCATCCTTGTTAGCAGTTAAAAGTGTAAAAAGAGACCTGCCTGAAAACAGGTGAAATTATTTACCACTCTACTTTTATTAATAATGCCATTTATGTGAGTCTAAATTCTGGCAAATAAGATATGTTAAAACTCTTCAAGTGTATTGTATGTCACTAACTGCCTCCCTCTAAAACTGCTTGATTTCCTTTAATCCCTCTCTTGCCTTCCCCCATCTCTTATTTAAAGACCCTCTCTGGCCTCTGGGTGCAGGAGGTTAATACACCAACTAACTCTTTTACTTTTTTTTTTTTTTTTTGGCGAAGCTCATCTGTAGCTTCTTTTCAGCCTCGGCTTTTAGAACAAGAGGGCCGATGGCAGACCACAGTGGCATGTACTTTATATACTTTATACACTGACACAGGGACTGCATAGACAAAATGTTGGCTTTAATTTTTAAGGCAGAATCTTGTATTTACCCTGAGTCATTGTCAAATCATCAAAATTTGATTTAAAAAACTGTTTCTGGTTATTGCACCCAGATTAGTAGTTTCAAAGTATAAACTAGCACTGTAACATGTTAACCGTACTCGGTGAGGTCATGGTTACCATTGGTGCAACTCTCAATTAAAATCAAAAGTAAGAAAGTAAAGTAAAAAAAACAAACAAAGCTGAAATATAAATCCAGGAAAACAGATCTAACAGATTCTGGTTTGTGTTTTTGCTTATTTTTATCACTATTGCGTTCTTTCTCAGTACATACTGTTGCTCTTGAAAGGTTGTGCTAAAAAAAACTTATATGAAACCTTCACTACAATCATTATTGCCCATATACATTAGGCAAAGGGTGTAAATGTAGGCTTTCATACTTTCTCATGAAATTTTCATGCTGTTGCACACAAGGACGCGTCACCTTTGAGATCTTTCCTAACAAAGAGATCTAACCTTGATTCATGTGTCAGACCTGCACAAGCTAAGCCTCCCACTGGGTCTGAAAACAAATCAGCTAATTAAAAAGAAAGCCAGATGGGAAAAAAACTGTGGTTATGTAGTAACTTGAACTTAACAAAGGAGGTTTCTATTGAGCGGCAATAAATCAGGAGATGTAATTCAGTTGTTGAATTGGATTCTGTTATCTTAGTTCTTTTCTCACATTTAATGTTTTAAGGAGTAAAACATATATTCTGGTTGTCTGAATGACAAAATTTTTATTTTGTTTTGACAAATAAATCTCATTAGTGCAATTGTTTTGCCGTGGATTTCCAATAAATCAGCTGACAGACATCCAATATATGATATATGACTTTTTGTTGATATATTGTGGTCAGAGTTTTTTACTTATGGTCAGTTTGTTAAGATTATGTTTTGGTAGCATTTTAAAAATATCCTCAGTTCAGTTTTGAATGTGCTTATTGAATCTGAAAGAGCTTCTAACACGGTATGAGAATGCATAGGATGCGAAACATTAAAATGTGTCTGACAAATTGAAATAACAGCTTTACACTTTATTCTTCACGAGTTGGTTGTTAAACTCATTATTATTATGATGTTCTTTATAAATTGCTGTGACACAATGAGAAACAAACACAGTAATCATAGTACCATATACTCCATTATCCCTAGACTCTCTTATAACATTGTGTAGTTTTATTGATTAGTTGAATTACAGGAAATTGTATATACTGTGTGAAATGCTGTCTTCAACACACTTTTAATTATTCATGCCTTCTTGGCACAAATAATTCATCATTAAATATATGACATCTAGGCTGAACCTCACACAGGCCACCTGGTGGCTGCTGGTGCACAAGAGAAGTAAAATGGTAATTAAGTTTCTCCCCGCTGGTGTTGCGGTAATGACGCTCATGAGCCACTACTAATTCTGGGCACAGTGGCAGAATTAAGTGCTAAACTACTGTAGATCATCTGTGTAGAGAAGAATCTTCACTCTGTCAATAGAAACAGTCCATTTGCATCGTAGAGCAGCGTTGGAAAATGATCATGATAAATTATCTGATATAATCCACTGAGGATGCTTACCTTGTTAATAGGTAAAACTGAAGGTCAACTGGCTAAAATGAAAAGCTGCTAGCTGGATAGTTTCCAGATTGATCCTCAATAAATTGAGAGACAGGCTTCGTAGAGATTTGTTCAAGTGTCAGTATTTTATTAAACCAAGCTAAATATTTTTTTTATACAAAAGCAAATGTTTTTTTGAACATTTTAGAATCGTTGATTGAATGTTTTATTGAATCGAAAGCTTCCTCACACGCATCATAAAATAGTTCTTTAACAGAACTGTTGCAGTATGTTGGACTTTAAGAAATAGGCACAAAGCTGTTCCATTTCCTCCCAGTCCTCTAAATAGCCTGACCTCAGCTTTACCTTTACTCCCATCATGCAGGAGGCTAAACACGTGCAAAGGCAAATTCACACATGCAGTCCACCATCTCCACATACTGTATACGCACACATGCTGAGTTGACACTTGGCTGACCATTGGAGAGGAGAGGGCTGGACCTCCCATTACTGAACACAGAGCTTGTGGTCTCGCTCCACTAGTGAGGGTGTCAGCGGCTCCCTGTCCACCCAGCCAGAAGCAGGGTAATGGATTGTGTTATTCCTGGTTGTTGACATTGCAGCAGACCTGAGGGTGCATACACTCCGCACCCTCCATCTCTCTCTCTCTCTCTCTCTCTCTCTCTCTCTCTCTCTCTCTCTCTTTCCTGTTCTGTTTTTTCTCACTTTTTATCATTTTCTTCACTGTATTTTTGGTTTGTTCTTCCACCTGACGTGTGTCAGATATCCTCTGTGAAACATCTCTAGCAGTGACACTGTAAAAGCTTCCCAACATCCTCTACATGTACTTGCTTTCTGGTATTTGGGATGGGATAGTCCAGGATTTAAACCCTGGTTAACAGGACTCGCCAAACCTTAGAGTTAGGTTTGCACTGGTGTTATGGACTACGACTAAATCGATCTTGGATTTCTGAATTTCCTTAAGCAATTCAGTAATTGTGTTGAATTCAGAATTCAACACAATGATGTTGTCGTTGCATGTTGGTGAAATAATGGCTGATATATCCACCAATACTAATACTGCTAATTAGCTAATAAAGCCCAATAATATTGTCAGACTGTGTGAACTAAGAAGAATATTCCTCTAATCCAACGGAAAAAAGTGATCTTGCATTTATGAGTTTTTCAGTCTTTATTTACCAGCAGATTTGGTTTTGATTTGTTCATGTTAATAAGTGGTCTGTATAATATGTGCATGTACATAAATATCAGCGTGGCATTTATGGGTTTGGGCTTTAATTGCGTGTTATCCCTACTCTCTGTGTTCTAGGCAGTAGCAACAGATCCTTTTCCAGTGAAGATGCTCTATGACAAATCACATGACCAGGTGTGGGTTCTAACATGGGGAGACATGGACAGAACACACCCAACACTTCAGGTAATGAGTTTCTGTGTGTCACATTGAAAAAAAACTGCATCACATAATCAGTTTAGTTTGCTGTGGTTATTTAAAGTGGCTCCTCTGCAGAGAACAAGCCAACAAGCTGCTGTGTCCTGAAGGCTGATTTTATTGGCTCCTTTGGGGACAGTGGAATCAAGTAGCGAGCATAGAGTAACACTAACATACACAGAGCTGGAAGTTTATTACATTACATTATAGCTACATCTAGCTAAAACTGATGCAATCTGTTACAACCTTCATAGAGGTAATAATATTTAGTTTAGATCTGTCTTTAGATGGGTATCGATTCAACATGTCGTTTGTGCTGCTGTTGAACTGTACTGTGATATAAGGAGTCATTGACGTTATCTGGGTTTAGTGTTCATTTAAAATGATCACCTTCAAGAAGCAAGAGTTTATTGTTATGTTTGACTGTTGTTAGCTGCGTAAATTAATATTTGTTTTGGTATTTGGCAGATGCTCAGTGTAGAAGTTCAGTGTATTAGATTTCAACATGCTGACCAGAGGAACCAGAGCTTGAACTGCCAACCTGTGCACTACCTTCTGAGCCTTTATAGTAGATGGTGATGATTGATTGCTTATTTACACATCGGGTAGTTATGGAGCAACATATTAAGTATATATCTGTTTATAAAAATACATTTATGTAAC
>OMLM01009423.1:163496-184837 GCA_900302695.1 Helostoma temminkii
ATATGACGGTATTTTCCAATTGAAAAATAAACTTGTAATTAAGTCATATTACTTTGACATTTCTGTACTTGTTGTTACCCACTGATATATTCACCAAGGGCAATTCATTTTTTATCTTCCTTTGAAAACAAATGTGTGGTTGGATTTACACTGACCAGCCACAAGTGTTGGCTTTTAAAAATTGATTATGGGTATGAGCAAGATCAGTATTTGTTTCTTTGTGCATGGAAGAACAGGAGGACCAGTGTGAGGGCCCTTTAAAATGACCTCCATCGAGCTGCTGATGTGCATTTTTCTGGTTTCATGACTGTATTGGCGGTGGGTCAGTGATGGTCCGGGTAGGCATATTGTTGGAGTCCCGCTCTGACCTCCATGTCACGAGCAACAGAACGCCGACTGCTGCGAGTTTCCTAGATAAAATCCTCAGAAGTGTCAGCCCTTGTGCTGGCGCAGTGGGCTGTTGTTTTTACTCTTGGTGCAGGACAATGTCTGGCCCTATGAGGCATATAAGGTTCCTAGATTACAAAGGCACTGTTGACACTGACTGGCCTTCAAGTTCCCCTGACCAGCTGAGCACCTACTGTATGGGACATTATCTACTGGTGCATCAGACACCACCAAACACTACCATAAATTGCCCAGGAGCAAATTTTTTTGGCCTCTCCTGCTGAATAGTTATCTCTAAATATATCCCTATATATTGATGAATACAATTAGACTGCCTTTAAAGTCAAATGTTCTATTCCCATTTTTGGGCAATAACAGAAATTATAATGTTGTCTTGAAGTTAGTTAGTGTAGCATCAGGCTACAACCTGAGCACCATTTTTTAAGCCAAATTACTTAACATAAAAGCAATATTTTCAAAATTAAAAAAATATTTACATGTTTGGGGCGGACATTGGATATATCCTCTGTCATTCTCACAGCATAAAAAACAAGTTCCTTAGTTTAGGTGTTTATGCTGTTCCATCTGTTGTCTACAGGTAATTCCTCAAGCCAGTGTGGGAGAAGTACACCATGCCATCCGCACAACTTTCCAGAGGGTCAGCAACTTCTTCATTCCTCCAACCAACCTCATCATTACTCATGTGAGGTAAATGAGCAAACACACATGTATAAATACATGCATTGTACCAGCTCTGACCTTAAAACACAGACAGCATCATTCACCACTCACATCTGTCTTCAGGTAAAGGAGAAAAGAGAAAATTAGAATTCCAGTGGACATTAATCCTCCTTCAGAAATCTAGAAAGGCAATTAACCTTTTCTTTGAACTTTGTCGATCTAGGTTTGCCTTCGTCTTCCTCAAAAATGAGCCTGCAATACACAAGATTGACCTAGAGACCCTCCACCGTGTCAAGACCATCAGCCTGAAGAACTACAGCTGTGTCCCGGTCAACATGGCCTACACACACCTGAGCGGCTTCTACTTCGTTCAGTGCCAGAGCAAGAGTGACCAGCGAGCCCCGCCACAGCTCCTTATCGACAGTGTGACAGATGCTGTGATTGGTCCAAACCTAAACATCACAGGACAACCCTTTGTGTCACCCGATGGCCGCTACATTGTGACACCTGACCCAAAGAGTTCAAAGCTGATAATTCAGACAGTGTCTTTTCAAGGGGAGCTGGGTCTGAACCAGGAAGTGGACAAACCTGTAAATGTGTGTGATCTGGTTTTCCAGCCCTCCTTCACAGAGTCCAACCAGCATGTAGTGGTGGCCACCTCAGGCTCAGGCACGGACTTGCTATTTGCTGACCTCTCCTCAGGCCGCACTGAGGTTCTTCAGAGTCTCAAACAGCCCCTGTCCCCTCACAGCTGGCCCTGGGGAGGCCCCAACAGAGTGGTGGTCTCGAGTGGCTTGTTTGGACAGTATCTGGTGACGCCATCAGCCGAGTCCCTCTTTGTCCTGAATGGTAAACAGAGAACGCCGCACTGCGAGGTGTCAGACATCAAGAGAGGGAACACAGTTGTCTGGGTTGGTGAGGTATGAGTAGGAAAAAAAGTACATCTGATTAGGAAAAGGTATAAGAGGGGGAAAAAAGGAAAGATCAGGCCAAATTACCTATTATAAAGATTCAACATAAGTTGTGGACTCAACCCTGGGACTGAGCGAGGCGAGAAGGAACCACGCCTGGGTTTATTGTAACAAAAGTACACTTAAAAATAGACTAATTGAGAAAACATTCAGAAACCTTGTTGTGATATTTCTGGTGGGAGAAAGTGTCAATGCCGTTCAGTGCAACAGTGATCTATGTGCACTTAACTATACAGAAATGTACATTATTGCACTTCCTTCCATGCTATCACAGCAAATAGGTACCTGAAGAGGGGTTATTAACCAACTATGAACTATGCACAATGCTCACTTTTTTTAGAGTAAAAAGCTTTCTGATTTTGTTTATCTTAAATATGTTCGTCATCTTCACCAGTGCTGCATATAGTCACCACAACGTGTCTGTCCTTTAGTGTACGTGTGTTCTGGGTCCTTTTAAAAGCTACTGACCTGTTTACTCACCTTTGTCATGGTATTGTACTGTATCCTCCCTCAGAAGCTTTCATTCTCCTCATGCTGGCAGAGGTTGGCTTTATGCACATGTGTGTGTAATACCCTCTATTTACGTTGTCTTTCCAAAGAGCCTGATTGGTCCATTAGCCGTCAACAATGGATGTTTTGCTCGCAGAGGGAGCCTAACCAGAAATGAACAATACACCTCGTGGTCTCTTGTTATGGTATAATCTGTCCCCCACTGTCTCTCACGGTTTCTCTGTACCTGCAGCACTACTCTGTGCTGCAGAGCCTGAAAATGTCACTTAGCACATTCCCTCAGGGTAATAACACCAGTTTACACTGACCCACATGCTGAGGCTGTGCCAAAGTGGCATCAACTCCGCTATCTGACTGGCTGTGAGCATTTGTACACCCATCCAGAGGGCCATGCGTGAACATTTATCTCTAAGACAAAACACATACACTGTTTGTATTTGTTACTTTTGTCTGCAACCAAAACCTAGGAGCCTGTTTCAAAAGTAGGGACACATTTTTACAGACATTAGCAATACATCCCGTTAATCTCCTTGATTATTAAACTGCTAAAATGTACAGGTTTGTTTCATTATTATTTTAAAAATCGTATACCTGCTTTTGAACACTTTTATTTGTCTTGAGGCAGCAACCGAACAAACACCAGCAACCCTTGATCTATCGAAGCAGCTGAAGTTTTCTACCTGTGCTTGAACATCATCGTGCGTGTAATTTTCTTTGGCCATTTGCACTACTCATCATAATGACGATCCATTAGCAGCAAGACAGCACTACAGCTTCCCTGTAATGGTTTAATCAGAAAGAACTAGGAGCATGGTGCCTCTACAGTAGTGCTGAAGTCTGTACATGAATACTTATCTTAAACAACAGCCTTGATGCTCTTTCACACTGGGATAAAATGATTGCCAGTATTGAGGTAATGGCTTTCTGCAGTGTATTCCTGCTCTGTGCCTCCAAGCTTCAACTACAGCTGAAAACTGAATGTCCTAATATTTCGCTGTTAATAGGTCCAACATCTAAAACGTACAATCTGTACAGAACAGAATTTTTAAAGCTAATTGGGCAATGTTTTATGTTGCTGCCTCGAAAATGTGATAATTTCAAAATATAAGCTTGGTGCTTTTTATAAAAAACTAAAAAACAAAACGTTTAAGGAAGCATTTGCCTTTCAAACAGAAGAAGTCAATACAAGAAAGACATATTTGGTTCTTTAAGAACATCTTCAGCTACCACAACAACATAGCCAGAAGAACAAAATGTCAATTTGCTGCTGAATGAAAGCCACTAAAAAGGTTCTAATGGGAAAAACGGATGAAAGCAAAACTGAGGCATGACAGGCTATGAAGAAGAAATGAGGACCGGGAACAAGAGCAGATTGAATTTTAATTGTTCAATATTAGCCTAAATAAAGCAAAGGAGAATCCAGTCCTCTCTATACTGTACTTTCCCACTGTGATCACTCATAATTGACTTAAATTAGCAAAATTCACCAACTTCCAATGGCCACAAATCTCTCATAAGCAGTGAACACAACATTCAGGAATCAGTTTCCAGCAGCTGAACAGAGTAACTTGGTCGTGCTCTTAAAATCAATGTCTGCACTCAGCCAAAGACTGTTTATCATCAGGTAAAAGAAAAATCACTCTGACACCATTATACACCACCAGTGTTTTTGTAGACCCAAGCAAGTGATCCGTCTTCTCTCTTACTAACCATGTCAAGAGTCACATTCTCCCAGTCAAACCTTTATCATACCAGTATGTTTGGCCTAAGAAAAAAATTGTTTTTAATTCACAAATACTCACAGCCTTTGGGATTTTGAAGTTGGTTGTTGTTTTGGCAGGTCAAAGAAGCAAAATTATTGTCAACACTCAACATGTGCAAAAAGTCTGAGTTCAAGAAAAACACTGTAAAAAAAAAAAAAACAGCTGGAATGAACGGACTCCTGCTGGTCCATGATTTTGTTTCCACTCAAACAAACAGAAGCCAAAATTAACAATTAATAATCTTCTCCCAATGTGTAGCTGTGCCTGTAACTCCCCAGTGCAATGCAATGTGTAGCATAGAAATGAAGCCGTGAGGAAAACTAAATAGGAGTGAAGCTGGTTTGTCGTTCTTTGTGATTTAGGTATTTGCTGCTAATCTGCCATGAAAACATTTTGGCACGAAAGCCTGTTAGAACTTTTTGAAGACGATACTGATTTTGTTTCCTAGACCACTGTTGCACTGAGGAGAGAAATATAACTGACCAACATTATTTAATCTGGTATCCCAGTTATCTCACTGCATCAATTCAGCCTCTTATTCCCCCTAAAGTCACTCCCCAGTGTCTATAAATTAGTAACCTACAGTATTAAACACACATGCATGTAATGAAACCGGATCTCCACTGACCTCTCAGTGACTTCTCACAATTTACAGCTTTTCTGCCCTTTCATTGTCACATCTGTATCTGTTGAGGTCGATTCAGCAGTATGACATCGCTACTAGAGCCAAGGAGAGCAAGAACAAAGAGACTGCACCTGCGCTTGCTGGTATAACTACATTATTGGCTAGCTCATGTTGTTTGTTTGGATCTACCTTCAGTGTCGACTGACCATTTCTGTACCTCTCCTTTAACCCTCCAGTAAGGGGCTGCAGAGCTGAACCGCTTGGTGTGATAGACATTGATAGAACCCACTGTTGTAGATAACATGTTCATGTTTAGAACCTGTTCGAACATGACAAAACTGACTGTACAGTTTTCTTTATGCATTTTATGTGTTCTGGTTTATGAGGGAATTGTTTTGTAAGAAAAAAAAACTAATTAAATATATTGTAAAACTCA
Organism: Helostoma temminkii; assembly: GCA_900302695.1. NCBI lineage: Eukaryota > Metazoa > Chordata > Actinopteri > Anabantiformes > Helostomatidae > Helostoma > Helostoma temminkii. The sequence goes on from OMLM01009423.1 coordinate 168,870, forward strand.
CGATTTTGCAGTGTCTTAAAAATAATTACAAATAGTTGAATGACTTGACAACAAGATAAGGCTGCGAGTAGATGTTGTCCACATCAGCATACACTAGTCTGTCATTACCTTCTTGATGAATCGTTATTTTAAAAGTCAGGCTAGAGGTGGGACTGACTTGTGCAGTTCACTAGTCGTGGTTTGAGTGTGTTTGTTTTGTTTGGTTAAATCAAAAAGGGTGAGGCAGTTTATCATTAAAGTGCTTGAGCCACAATTGAATAGCACTTATCAACACTTAAGCAAAACTAACTCCTTTTCTGAACAGACATAATGAGGAACCTAAAGAATTGTGCTACTATGTTACTAGCTCCACATCCATGTTGTGGCCATTTTTATATAAAGGTGCATTTTTGTTTGCACCAATTACAAAAAAATATTAAAAAAATTTTTTTTTAAAAAGATATGACCAGAAAAGTTTGAACTGTTTACTATCCATAGTCACAATAGGCATCCACCACACTGTGAACTGTCCTGCTGCTACAAAATAGTAAAAAGACAAAAAAAAAAAAAGGTGGTTACATCTACAGTTCCTTAATTTATCTCAACCACAGTCCAAAGAAATTGAATTTACAGTAGAAGAAAAGCAATAGTTCCTCACACAGTAGTTCAGAAGCTGCAAACACAATATTCAGCATTATGGATGTAACAAGTCACTCAATAATCTATTGTTTCTGTGTTGTTTATTGTTACTCCCCTAGTGTCAATCAAAAGATGATTCATTCATAAATCATTGAGCAATCAAACACGTCTCCTCTCCTGACATTTACATTGTTTCTAAACATTAATCTGTTATCGTGGCTTCTGTTTACATGTTGATGATGATTATGAGGCTCTAGTTTGCCCATTAAGGTCTCAGGCCTAAAACATCACCTGTCTGAGAAACTGCAATACAACACTTTACGAACACAGTTGATCCATAATAACAGCTGTGGCTGCTCATTCACACAGGTCTGTAATCAACCGCTTGTTCATTTAGTAATAACAGGTTAACGTTTGCTTTTAAATTATCAAGTACTAATTTATTCGTTATTCATTGATAATTGAACTTTTATTTGTCATAAGATGAGTTTTCTGTTTGGCTACATTCAAATTTAACAGTGTTACATGTTCAGCTGACTGGCTGTGCTTTGACTAGAGGACTTATTAGTTTACACAAGTAATAATTTAGCATTAATTAAATGAACTAATGCTTATATATACAGTAGCATACATAGCAAACAAAACTTATCAGCTAGTTTAATGTCAGTTTGCTGCAGTGCTTCTACTTTTTATTAGCTTCTTCCAACTTGCAAAATCAACTAAATGTCATTGCGCAGGGCTGTTCATATCTTTACATACAACTTAAGGTGAATCTATTGAGTTAATATCGATTTAACATTTCTCTGAACAGCTCTCTGTAAATGTCCTACAAGCTAAAGTCCATGGTATTTCATTCTTCAAATGAGAACTCCGAAAACACAGCTACTGTACAACTTGTCAATCTAGCTTGTTAGTGCTGTAGCCGACAAGATGAGACACAGCGATAATTTTAGCGTCTGGAAAACCACTCTTCAATGTGACATTCATCCGCTGTACCTGCCCAGAACATCAGTCCACTGATGAGCTGTCTTTCACTCCTGTGCAAGTTAATGTTATCTACTGCGTTTCTATTCAATACTCCACAACAATCTACTGTTCTACTGAAGGATGTTGTCAATACGTTGTCCATCAGTGGCAGGAAGAGGCGAAAGAGGGAATAAAAGGTCCCGTAGCCAAATATCAGTAAGGCGGAAGAAACTGTTCACACAGAAAATTAACATTCTCATCACGCCTGCTTCAGCGTCCCATGACTCTGGATGGAGAGGAAGACTGCTCTTCATCCAGTTTGCAGAACTTGCTAAAAAACACAACCACACCAAGTTTACACATTGAAAAGACGCCATCTCAGCTCTTTTTGCACACACTGTCTCAAAATCATTTCAACCTCATTTCAATTATGGTAAGTGAAGATGAGCTGTGACTGAATTAAGATACCTCCACAAGTACAGAGCAAGTTGATTACTGCTTTTCATTGTGCTGTAAATACATCAAACTGCTATTTCAGCATCACTGAACCCTGAGCGAACACTGGGCCCATTTTCATCTGTCATTTCTTATATCCAGATAAAAGACGATGTGAGATTTAACACACCTTTGTTAACACTAAGCCACACAGAAATCTGTCTGGATTTTCCCAGGCTCCGCACAAATCAGAGTCAACCCTACTGCAGGAAGTGGCAATGCACCTGAAGCTATCTGAACTAGTTTTAACACAGGAACGTTTTATGATCTGTGGACTCTCACTCATGCTGCTCTGTCACCCTGAAGATTATTCAATGCTTGAACTGATCAGGGATTTAAAAGCTACAACAGCTCAGTCTTGTATGGTGAAATTGCTGGAGGTGTTTTAAGCAAACAAAAGCTGAAGCATACACAACCGCTGAAAAGTTTGGGCATTGACATGACATTTTTAAATGATCAGTCAGTCTTTTAAATGAATAAACCTGCATTAGCAAAAGTGCTATAGGAAAATAGCAACAACAAATGTTTACTGATTATAGGCTGACTAATGTCTAAACTGGATTTCTGTTCAATTTCATGTTATAAAATCTGATTTTCTTTAAAAAAATACTAATTTCTATATGTGTCAAAACTTTTAACCAGTAGTGTTGGTGCCAGACCTGTTTCTACTGTGTACGTTCATAGTTGCAATAAGTAAATATAACTTATTATTGGAGAAACACGTATATTTACATGTTTCCAGCATCTGGTTAAATGTTGCAGTTGAGGAACTACTGGCATTAGTAGCATTAGTGTTTGTCCCTTCTTGTCCAGAGGCTGCAGAGAGAAACAAACTAATAGCTAAAAGTAGCACAGTAAATCTGTCAGTAAATTTATGTTTGATGAACTCGAACTGGAACAAATGGAGGCATTTTACTTAATTGTATTATACTGATTAAGTACATACATACATTTTGTGAAGACCGCTTACTGTTTTGTAAAGACTGTAGTTATACAGTAGTTTAAATTGCATTAACTCTGTGTACATTGTGTAAATTGTTCCATCCTGAACTCATGGTGTTGGTCATCAAAGCTGTGACTGTATGTGAAATCTACAGCAATGCTAAACAGCATTTAAAAGAATAACAAACAGTGGTGTCAGATATAAATGATCTCTTAATGAACAAGACCAGCTAGAAGCTCCAACACCAACAAGCTCACAGTGAAAGTGCTGATGCTGTCTGTGAGGTTCACAATCTTAATTTAGTGAGTTAATATTTGCTAATTAGCAGCAGATACAAAGTACAGCTGTGTCTGAAGTGAAGTGAATGTAATTAAGCAGTGAATTACCAAAGTGTCTGTATCATGGTGGTGAAGATACTTCAGTCTGGGTGGACTGGTCGGCCATTTCTACAGCCAAACAGCTAAACAAGCTAACGCAGTAAAAGATGTGTGAAAAAGGCTGAACACATGGTTCAATACAGTTCAGTTTGCAAGTAACTTAGAAAAACAATCACATTTGGAATTAGATTTGTACATTTGGTACATTTACAGTGTGAAAGTCAACTGAGTGTCTTGGTAAACATTCAAAGGAATAAGAAAAACCTTCAGTGCTGCACTGGAAACTGTCCATAGTGGAATGGGAACCATCTCCGGCACAAAAGCTGCATCTGTTACTTCCAGGATTTATTGTTTCATTTCAGCCTGAAAAAAAAAAAAAAAATCATATTTCCTTTTGTTAGGCTCACAGGGAAAAACGGTAATTAAATCATTTTAATTCTATTCATGTACAATCCAAAAGGCTGTAATTTAAACAAAATCAGCCTTAAAATAGCACTTTGGTATAAAAAATGCAATTATGGTGCCAGAAAGTGAAAAATGAGTGATGAAGAATGCGTCTGTAGATAATATAAGCAAAAACAAACGCATAACACAAAACGCCACGGATTCTAAAGTGAGTTTTGAAACCTACAAATTGCTGTAAAATGGTGAAATAATTGCTGAATGGTAACAACCCTGTCAGCCCAATGCAAATGTTGTGATTTACACTGCAGATATTTGTAACCACAAGATAATAAAAACATCACATCTCACACACAGACTGGGGGAATGAATCTGTGTCTCCTCACCAGAGTGTGAGGCCCTGTGCAGTTTAAACTGCTTTAGCAGGCTCATTTGGGTGAATCTCACTGGCTATCAATGTTGCAAACCTCCAGCAAAACCCAGTGGAAAGCGAACCTGAGTCAAATTTACTTGCAAATTTGTTTTTGTTTTTTTTATCTTTTTGGGATTTAAGACACTTTTCTGCCAGCAACTGTTTGAAGTCACAGAAATAAACTAAACTCTAGATTGCAGAGTGGATTTGCACGTACTTACTACAGCATGTGGCCTTCGGAGAAACCAGACAACAACACAGCAAAACTGATATTTGTGCTGGAGTAGTGTTGCTTTATCTGGGCTCTTTATTTCTCTAATGAACAAGATCCATGTGAAAACATGACTGAAGCTAAAGCAGCACCGTTTAAGCAGAGACACACCTGTGATGTTTTTCATCACTTTGGCGAGTGTGACATCTGAAAAGCATTATGAAATATGAGGATGCTGTGTCATAAACAGCTAAGGTAACTTTATGGAACTTATATTTGTAGGGCTGGTGCTCGATAACATTTTACTGTCTGTATCAAGTATCAAATTTGAATTCAATCCAGTGGCTTCTGTCATTGGCAAATACAAAAACAAAAAAAAGATTCAGTTTAAGTCTGTGATTAGCTAAAGCTGTGCACATAGCCAGAAATTCTATCCTCTTTAGCGTTAGCTAAATTTAATTAAAATCAGTATTATCGTGAATTAAGCTAACCTCGTTACGTTTTAGCACCTGTAAATGAAAATGAGCAGATGCAGTTAAAGGTGTGAAAAGGCTTCTAACGATGGATCATATTTTAAAATCTTGAAGCAACTAATGTTTACAATTTTTAATTATTAGAACTATGAGGTTAATGGACTCAGAACCGTGATCTGAATGTATAAAATTCAACACTGCACCTCTGGACCACAAAAACACACTTCACTGGTGATAATCAGTGGCTGTGAGGGAGCATGTTAGCCACCTGAACCTCTAATCAGTTTAGGCTGTAAATGAGAAACTTGCTAACGTTACCTGCAGGCTGTCAACACGACGTTGTGAGTGTCACAACTTAATGAATCCAAACCAACAATCAAAGACCATCCCTGCTTAAATGTAGGTGCAACGGAGGAAATTAGTCTTTTAGGAGCAACAACAAAAGAACTGAGGAAACACATCATGATTTTTGTGCTGGTAGCTACAGGATAAAGCACGATTAGCTTCCTCTACGCCATTATAAAATGAACCTCATAATGTAATATACAAATGTAGGATGAGAGAAAGTTTCAAAAACACATGGTCCAGCATTCTCTTCTAACCCAGAGACGCGAACACAGCAGAACTGCACCTTTTACTCTACCTGACCTTCAGAAACACTGAGTAGTGACATACGCTGATCTCCTGCATGTTCCCCAGTTCATAACACTGATCCCGCTGCACTATGAACCACAACCACGACTCTGATAAACATGGCCCCCACATATGTTGCCACAGCCACAGCAAATACCATTTTAACTTTAGAGCATGAGTGTAGGGATACAAGTGATGGGTACACAAGATATAGTGATAGTGGTGAGTAAGATTACGTAAAAGGTTTGGATAATCTATGTGCAAATCTACGTCCCTACACACACAGAAAGTGTAGCGTGAGCAGCACGGCAGCGTAGCAGCAGCATCGGTTTTTATTCTGCATGTGTGTCCGATAAAAAGTGTTGGTCACCTGCCTTTTGGAATAGCTCAGTGGAGCCCTACACACAATCCCTGTAAATACACAAAAATAAATATGCTTCTCATTAATTTTTGAAACTTTTTCTTCTCCACACAGTCTCTGAATTGAAGAAAATTCAGGTGACAACCTTGGGAATCTGATGAGACAGTGTGCCAGAGCTAAATGTAGCTTTTTTGGATAATCTAAAATATGATAAAATATAATAATAATTCTAGGTAGTTTGATGTTTTTTTTGTTTACTGCATAATTCCTTCCCTGTTCTTTCATATTTTATTTCATAGCTCACACAAGTACAAACACTTAGGTTGTTCCTGTTGACAAACACCTTCTTCATAACCCCTTTGTATTCACTTAAATTGTGAGTATGAAGTACACAGTCATACATATTTTATTTATTTCACATGTTATAACTTCAAAACCAAAAGTAGATATTTAACTGAACATTAAAGCTTCAACCAGTTTTAGATTCATCATCTGAGCACCAACCATAACTAAAATGTACCAGAACCTTAAAGAACAAGCTGTTTTACAGTCTGTGAATTGTTTTCAGATTCTTCTCACAGAACTGAAAATCCTAGTGTGTCCTTGTAGGAATCTGTCATCAATAAATCACTAAAACTAATAAATAAAATAACCACAATGATCAATATAAAAAAGGAAGAAAGCTGCTGTACCAACAACTTACTTGTACAAAACCACAATGATTAGAGAAACTATGATTTCCCATCTGTCAACATTTGACCATGTTGCTGGAACTATCAATCAATGGGCATATCTGTCCAAAACATTTTGGTGATTCATTCAGTGGTTGCTAATATACAGTAGTTCAGTCTGGTCCACAATGGTTTACCACCTGATGGACCTACCTGCAGTATCAGCATTTCTATAAAGGAAATATAAAGCCAAGTTAGAAGAAAACACATAAACTGCTTAATAAACGTGAGGAAGATTCATCCAAACAGCTCTGAGGTCCAGTAACTCTGATCACCATCAGCTCTCTTAAGTGTCCAAATTGTCCAATATATATCTAATCAAAAAAAAGGCACATGAGACCACGCATTTGTTTTTTATATTCAACACTGCAGAAACATTTTGATAGTTAACTGTGTTTATCAGATAATATATTGTATATCTATAAGTCACAAAACGCCTCTGGCTAAACCACTTTTAGTTCTGTCACATATTCAGACAGGTTTCCTCTTGGATCTGTGATGAAAAGATGTTTCATTTTAACTTCAAAATGTTGAAGTCGATCTCTGTTGGCTGCAGATGTGACGTGGCCACATCATTAACGGCAGACACAGCGGCGATGAGCTCATTACAGAGGCCGGCGCGGATGTAGGAAGTAAAAGAAAACCAGGTGTCTTCAGCGAGGAATTTGTCAAAAATATGTCAGTCGTTAAAGCTCGAGGAAAAATGGTAACGGCTATAAATATAAAATATCACAGTGTCTGTGTATTTATGACTGATGTGACACCGCCAGAGAAAATCACTGTCATTACAGCGGAGATGGAAGTAATAAAGACGAGTATTAGAGCTGGCTGAGATCATGGTGGTGATGAAGAGTGTCAGAAATCAAGGTATGTTTGGCCAATAATGGGCCAAACATAAGAGCTGAGGCTCCTCAGGATGTTTCTGATGTGTTTGAAATATGAGGCTCAGTGGACATGATTTGAGATGAATAATTATTAATAGGTTACTTCTGAATATATTATTAGTTATTAATTAATGCAGGACCTCAACTACTACATAGTTTCAGCCTGTCAGGACAAATTAAATACAGTAAGTAGTGGACATCAGTATGCAGTACCAGCAGGTAACCAAGCCCCCTGAAGAATATTATTAAATATGAATGAATAATAGAATAAAACTTAATTGTGTCTTTTTCATTATTAGACCCAGAAAAACATAAAAAAACAAACACTGTTACAGTAAACGCTTGTATAATATAATACTGTTTAATTCAAAGCTTTTCCTTAAGAACACAAAGTAAACACTCATACAAGTACTTACCAAAAAATGTACTCCACTACAAGTAGAATTACCACTTGAAAATATTCACTAACAGAGTACTCCTCACTGCAACAATCACATAATGATTCTTACTACCTCTTTACGTTTGAACTTGATGAAGTCCAGTCTAAATTTGTTTTTCATAAATACGTTCAGTTCATGTTCACATTCAACTGAAGAACAACTTTAAAAATCCAGTTTTGGAGAAATTTTGGAGAAAGAAGGATGGAGAAAGATTTGTGATAATGAGGATAAGAAACCAACAGAACCTTGGGAAAGGAGAATGTGTAACCTAATGAATGAATATGCTGAAGTTCAACATATTCAGAAAAAATTACCTAGAATATCGGATGTTACAGTAAAACATTGACTATTTATTGATTATTAGGACTAATGGTTTTTCAAAATAAAAGACAATCTTTCTTTAACCACTCTGCGTTTTGTCTAAACTCAACCAAGCAGTAACTTGGGTCTCTGACACGCTGAGCCTCAACCTCAATCTGGTGATTTCTGTTGTTAAAGTTACTCACATGATTACATATGCTAAAAAAACCAAAACATAAAAAAGGCTTGTTATCTGCAGTTTAGTTGCATTTGAACGTCATTTTTAGGAGACAGGGTTGATATAGCAGCTGTCGTCCCTGTGCCTCCACTGAGTAGTGGTCAAAGACGTACTTAAAGCTTCTACTTCAGTAAAAGTATTATTATCAGTGTTTGGAAGTACTCTAGCACAAGTTAGAGTCTTAAATCAGTCAAAGTATAAAACTAGCATATTATTATGTGCTATATATTAAGTAACTGGAGTATAACTGTTAATGCATTCATGTGTAAACAGCACTTTTGCAGCTAATTGTTAACAGGCAATTAGCCCATAATAATACAGCATCGTTTATATGTTGTATAATGGCTCTGCAGTGAAAAGTTCATTTCCCTCTGAACTGTAGTTACATATAGAAAATGTAACCTTTTTTAATATTCCACTGTCATATAAAAATAAATAGGACAAAACTTTAGAAACTCCAAAAAAACTGTGATATCTTCACCTTTAACTAGGACCTAAATAAAGTGTTTACAGTTTATTAATGAAGTGGCCACTGAAGCTTGTTTATTGTTCAGAATTCATTTGAACATTTCAACATGTGAGAACAGATGAAGCACAGAGGCTGTTTCTCATGTTTCTGCCTCAGCTGGACACAAACCACAAGCACAAACTCCTCATCCGACTCCAAGATTAGCCTCCTCTCCTGCACCTGATTCTCCACAGCGGCACAGGGATTATTAATATGTTGCTCTGTGTCGCTGCTTGCGTCTCCGCGTGGAGACGTGCAGCACTTCAGAAATCATTCAGCAGCTGCAGGCAGGAGCCGACCTCCTCACGCTGAGCCTTCAAGCCGACTGAAGGGAACTGGGATGAAATTTCCGCTGCGGACACTGCAGTCCCCACTTCCCCACATGATAACACAGGTTTTTATGGACTGGTGTAAAATAATGTTATGTTTATCGTTTGTTTTGTCTTCAGAGGAAAGCATCAGTAATAGCTGTTAGGCCACAGGAAAACAGTGAATGTTTTATTTTGTCCTCCTGCCTCACAGCGGTGGTTTGTAAAATCCAGCACTTTGGTTTAGTTTCTCAGCAGCACAGATGATTAAACTGCATATTTCACTACAGCACTTAGAGCTGATGTGCGCTTATGCTGAAAACATCACATTTACTTTTCAGGTATTTATGTAATGTCCTGTCAAGAACCGTTTACAATAATTGGGAACTCAATTGCATCATTTTCCTTCACATCCTCACACACAAATGGTTTTTCATTAAGGCAACAGCCTGTGGGACACAGTTTAAATACAGCGTAAGCAAGGCTCTATTGCCAATAATTAAAACTTTATAAGTTGTTGAAATCCCCAGTGTGCATGCATTATGATTTTATGTATCTCAAAATTTGAACTGCTAAGAATTAAGCAGAAACTTAAAAACTTAGTAACTGTAAAAATGACTTTATTTAGTCTTGGTGGTTAATTGTTTGAGTCCCACTAATCTTACTTCCTAAACAATATTCTAGAAAATGTTTAAACTAATAAAGCAGAGTTTTAATATAAGAATTTACTATCTACATAAAATGAAATTATACAAAAACACCTCAGTTGGCCACAAATTCACATCTTCAGGTCAGCATTTTTTCCAATGTAATATACTTCTGTGAAACAGGGTATCACAACAACCTAATACGCCAGTTGTGTAATAAGTCCCTGAGCCTTATAATTATTTATCAGTTAGAGATGTTGTTTCAACAGTTCAGTTCAATTTGTCAGACTATCAAGAGTTCAAACTGCAGCTCAGAGATCAGGACCATCAGCATTAGCAGTAACATGGACGTATTCTTTATCCGTCTTAGCCCTAAATGCTCACTGGAGTGTATTTTATGTAAAGCAAACAAAAAGCAATCACAGTTTCTGCATTACGCTGCTTTTAGGCATTTTTCATTCCTTTGTAAAACTGAGCGTTGACTCAGGAAATGAAGGACACAGGATGTTGCAAAAGCTTTGCAGCCAGACTCACACTAGGGAAGCTGTGTTTGGGAAGTTGTCAGTATAAGTCCAGAGAAAGAAGGCTTTCTGAAAAGATTATTAAAGTGTTAAAAAAGCAAACCACTGGAGAGTTTGTAACAGCTATTTAATAAAGTCTGTATTCGCAGATTTATAATTTCAAGGTATGAAAATCTATCCCTATATCTATATGATATTTTGTGACTGTGTTTCATGGTGCATGTTCTGAGGTTACTGTCTTAGACATGCAGCATACTTTACATGCTGACCATCTCTTGACAAGGTAGTGAACTAAAAACCACTCCAGGTGACTACGTGGTGAATCTGATGAGAAAAAGCCTTGAGTGTGCTCAAAACTAAAACGTAGCAAATGTATTAGGAAATACAACATAATACATATTTTGGGTTATTTAACATCAATAGTACTTTTCTGACTGCACGATTTCATAATTGTTCCTTTATATTTTCAGTGTTGTACAATGTTAAAACTAATAGGAATAAAGAAAAAATGGAAGTGTACACATAGTTGCAGTGTTGTTTTCCACATTTAAAGCTCCAGAACAGGATGATTGACTGTTTCCCTTGTTTTAATATCCAGGATGTGCGCAGCAATTTTGAGCAGTTGTCTTGTAAAGTTTTATGAGCATGCATTATGACTCTGTTGTTGCAAGAGCTAAAATGTATTACAAAAGTTTATAGCACGTGCTTTTATGGACGTTATTATGAAGGCATATGTAATCTACGGCTTTATGTGTGACTGAGACACAACCAATGTACTGTATCCATCTCAAATATAATAAAATGAAAACATGTCTTTCTACATTTTTTCTGCAGATGATGCAAAAGTGTTTCCTAGACAAAATATCTTTCAGTAGATGGTAAAACTCAAAAATAACAGCACTAGTGCTCTGCAGACAGAATCCTGTAGACACAGAAATGTGCTTTTGCTGTGGCACTGGCCCAACCCTATTTGGAACTACTGAGGCTTCTGGTTTATCCCACTTCAACAGGCAGCCATCCAGAAAGAGAGCGTCTTTGTATACGGCAGTCTACTGTGTACTTCGTAGGCGGGAAAGAGCAGACACGTCGGATTTAATATACAGACTCAGAGTTACTTGGAAAACCAGTAGATCCACAAGAAGCATCCTAAAACCCGAAGAGTAGACCCTGGACACACCCGGCCCAGGATAGCTTTAAAGAAGGAATCTGTGCAGTTGTTGTTTAGTTCAGTATAATGAATCTTCTTCAGTCGAATCTTGACTTAATATATTTTAGCTGCAGTGTTTTAAGCAACATTAACAATATTAAATTAAATCAATAATGCTGCATCCTCTAAGATTTGTTAATACCTTCAGATCTACTGCTGGGTTTAACCTGTCAGTAGAAAGGTTAGTTTACTGGTTTATCCTTATTTAGCTACTAATTTGTCTTCATTTTGTGCAGAAGGCAACACCCAGTTGCTACTTTATGTACATTAATAGGCCTGGTTACTCACCAGTGTACCGCCTACAGTAAAGTCATTTGACCTGGTGATCATTTCTCCTGCTCCGATTCTTTGGCTGGAATAAAATCCATATCTATCGTCCAAACCAGTTTCCAAACATCCCAGTCTTCATCTCACAAACTGCCTTACACCACTACCAGGACAAAACCTGGAAACGTTTTAGCTAATAAAGGGCAACATCATCAATTTAAAAGTTGTATTTGAATGCTATTAATGGTTGCTCTGGTTTTCCTGCGCTTATTTCTCTGCTTCTGGCACCAGACATCTCACAGAGCTGCTAGGACGACTGTAGTCTCATAATCCTGTTATAGTTTTTGAGAATTAAAGTTTCAGTGGAATGCAAAAACCAGGGGAAATATTATTGAGCAGAAATTCATACTTTTTGTGGAGTTCTTTTTATTTATGTTTCAAATACTCTTTAATTAGTGTTTGCTCTTGGCTCATATTTGTATAGAGCTCATATGTGTTTATTATCATTCAACACAACCCACCTACTTCAGATAACCAAAAATAACAACTCGTCAGCCAGGAGGAATGATTAATATTTTTTTACAAGCTTGTCTTTTCCTGCTTGCCACCATATGCCATATGTCGAATTATATTAGACAATATATAAAGTCTAATATAACTAATGTATTTGCATTTAATGTGATCACGATTGCCTTCATTTATGTTCTGATTACTTTTCTTCAGGGCAGTAGCTGAAACAATGTGTCATGTTGGAGGGAAGTGGTTATGAATACACAGAAATCACAGGGATTGGCATTTTTGTCTCCTAGTGGAAATATAATCAGTGAAATCACTGGACCTCCCTCTTCCCTCTCCCATCACCTGATCCCCATGTTTACTTTTGCTAATCAACTTTCAGCTTGTTTTCCTCCACATCCCTATAAGTGACGTGTTAATCCTGCTGGAGCAGACGGCTGGAAATGAGTACAGAAAGGAATTAGCAAATGACATTTTAACAAGGATGTCTGTGGTGATCTAACGGGACTTAATGAAAGTACTGTTTTCTCTGATGTGCCGACAGCGTGGCATTTCTCCAGCTGTAACCCGTGTCGGCCTCATGGGATGAGTAAGAGAGAAAACAAGAATGATGATGTGCTTTAGCCAAATAACATTACTTGGCATTGGTTAAAAGACCTAAATTAACTCACTTTAACATTCACTAGACATGAAATCTGTGTGCAAATACCAAGTCTCTGATTTTGCTTTTAAAATATTGTTTTACCACTGAACTGTAAACACTGGGAGAATCTGTTCACCACAATTTTAGCAAAGATTTCATCACCAGAGCTGAGACTAAGAGAGCAGCAATGAGAACTGAGCATCACACTTATCCATTTTTGTAACTAAGCAACTTTGAAACTTTTAGCAGTTTTACATTATTGGTCGTGTAAGCATAACCTTTCTCCAAACTCCATTAGTTTAAACATCTGGAACAAAGATTTGTGTTTTAACATTGTTCAGTTGATCTTAAAATAGGCCTCGAAGTGACCGTCATTTCTCTGTGTCTAAAGTATTTGAAAACAGCCTCTGACCCTAAATCAGAGCCAGATGTTTTATAAGTGTTTAGATAGATTAAATAGCAGCTAAACTAAGGACAGGGATTGAGCATATGTGCCGTCCCTTTCAATTTTCTCAGGAGGCTCCTGGTTTTCACCGTGCCCCCGATTTCTTATCTTGCACTTCTCCCATTTTTATTTTACAAGTTTTCTCCATTTCATTATTACAATCTGATAATGTTGCAGTGAATAATAACAGCATTGTTTGCACTTGGACGACACTACAGCTACACCTTAATGCATATGAGATCTATTTTTACCTTCTCTGAATTTCATGCAGTGCACACAGAGAGGGAAAAGCATAGTGAAGCGTAGATTTTTCATGGGACATGATCATTTCATGGTTCACTTCACTCTCTTTGCATATGATGCTCGTGCTTTGGTGTGTTAATTATGTATATAAGCAAGATTCACCCTCCAGATTGGCACATCTCAGCTACTGTAACCAATGTGCGGCGCCCACCTTCGTCAAGTGTGAGAAGTGGTTGAGGAAGAAATTGCATCAAAAAAGAGGAGAATAGCAGCGGCAGAGACACCAAGCGCACACAGGCATGTGATACACAGTAAAAACAAATAAGGTACAAGTAGAAATAAGTTAAACATGTCAGAACTAAGTCACTGCACAGACTTGTCAATTTTTAAATCTTTCTGCCCTTCTTTGACATGGCGATCACTGTCTATCTGGCACCAGCTGAAGGTTAAAAAAATCATAAAATACCTCTCAAATCCAATATCACCAGTCCTGACAGACGAACAAGGCACAACAGCAAAAGACAGGACAGCTTAAGAGAGGGAGGCAAAGGAAAGTGGTGTCCTCTAATGGATTTTGTGAAAAGAATTACATTTCAGGCCACTGAGGTGTATCCCCAAAGAGTTTGCTAGAGCAGGGTGATAGAGGCAAGCTCAAAACTGCTGTCTAAAATTGAAAACCTTGACATCTTGTGCTTTTTAAGGTTAGATATTTTGGTGGAGGGTGAGTGTTACAAAGATAGGAAATGAAAATTTGTGTCTGAAAGCCACTTGAGGAAAATCGTCATTAACAGTACAGAGAAATTACATATAATGAAACTGCACAGGGGGTTAAAGAGGTGTAATTTGACATTTAGTCAATTTTATATTAACTAAATACGAAAAATAGAACTGAAAGCAAAATAAAAGTCTCAATGTGTTTGGCATATTTTGATCTTTTCAGGATATGAGAAATTCTCAAAGAGTTTCTCGACAGGAAGTCTCAACAGCAGCTGGAACGTGTCTAAGAAGTGAAAATGAAGTGGTACTTAAAATGCCTGTGAATTTGTCAGAAGCTCAGAACTGCTTAAAAAAAAAAATCTTGCTCATCTTCGTGCAGAATTTGACTGGTTAGTTGATAGCTGTGTAGCAGCCAAGAAGAGCCGTGACGCATCTCCCTGTCAAGATCATCTCATCCACATGTTTCTGCTCAGCTCAGCGTAAGCAGGTGTAATCTTCAAAGTGAATCCTGCTGCAATTACACCCTGAGCTGAGAAAAGAAAGTGAAAAACTATGATTTTGAATGCTTAAAGGAAATATATTCTCCAACTGGTTGAAATGCATTACACTTATTTTTTACTTTTAAAGAATCACTCTCACATTAATTATACATTTTTATGATAAATTAATTGAATGAATCTAAAACTATTCTTTAGTTGAATATATATGTGAGACAGAAAGTAAACTAAAGATTCATTCATTTAAGTTAATTTCATATATATATTACTTGCATTACGTATACTAATGGAACTAAATTGTTCCACTTTTTAGTTTATAACCTCGAAACTACACATTTTTACGTTTATAAATACTGTTAGTTAACTAGTGATGTACTACCAGTTCACTTTATAGTTTAATCAGAGTATACTTTTAAAAGTGAACTTACAAGTGATGAAAGTTCACTTCTGAATACTGTTTAAATATTTATAATTACCTTTTAAAATTCTTCAAATATCACTGCGCTGAATTCAACTGTGTAACATGTGCTAAATATATTACTTATCCTAAAACACGACTGAGAGGAAAGGCCTATTGACTTCTTACTAACAGTTATAAGTTTACTTCACAGTCTCTTCAAAAGGCAAAAAATGTCACAAATATTTGTGACAAATAATTTATAACATTGATAGTTGTTTGTTACAAGTATAGTACATCTCTGTACTGATAAGTACATGAATAGTAAACTGAAAGTATATTTGCTGGTGTTGTAGTTAAAAGGAATTAAACTAATGGTGTAATTGAATATACTTTTTAATAAAGGGAAAGAAACAATCATTTTTTGTCTGTCAATCAGTTTATTAACTGACTGACAAATAATCATATTAATAATTATAAACTTATGCTAATGTTTTACAGTAAACAAACACACCATCTTTGATTGGATACCAGTTCATAGCCAGACAGTGAACGCCTCACTCGCCTC
>OMLM01009424.1:0-18766 GCA_900302695.1 Helostoma temminkii
CTATATTCAACATATTTGTAATAACAATGTATAAGATGACAGTGTGAAAGGTGGTCGTAGTGGTGAACCAGCAGAGAATTATCACTAGAAGGGGTGGCACCAATGTGTGTGTATGTTTGAGCCTCAGCTCAGTGTTTAGCTGTCCCACCTGCAAATTTCTAGTTCACTCTCACAGGTTTAATCGTTATTTTATAAATGTAGCTACACTACTGTAACATACACTATCTGCTCGACACCACATAACACAATGGCACAGACACAACAGGAAATATCTGGCTAAGTGAAGACTGTTGTTTCATGACGTACACACTGCAAATGAGACATTGCAAATTCAACTCAGAGTTCAACTGAACATTCAACCAGTGTTTGTATGGGAAACACTAGAAAAGTGTCAAGTTAACACTTTTGAAAGAGTTATTTCAGGGTTACTTTTAACTTTTACAGTGTAAAATTGTAACACCACAACAGACGACAAATGCACTAAATGTTTACTTGTTACACTGGATTAAGAGTCTGCCTATCCTATCGTTTCTGTGAGACACAATCTGTATTTTTTTAACAAAAGTGTTACATTTGACTAAACAGCATTACCCAACTAGGCTGTCACCCATCAAGGCTTTATGAAGAATAGTCACCAAGTTCAGTTGCACACATTGCTACTTCCTCAACATGACACTTGGATTGTGGTGCTGACAAGTCCGACTGAGGATGTGAAATGACTGGGCTGGGTTTAATTGTGTCTCAAAGTGTCACTGGTGTGATCAGTTCTGTCGACATTAAACAAAACTTTACTATGAAAGTGTTAAAATTATTCTTTGAGAGTTGATATCAACTCAGAAATTTTTAACTATAAATTTTCAACACTTTGCTTTTTGCTGTGCATGTTTGTCATAGCAACAGAAAATTGCCAGGGCTGTGTTCACTATTTGTTTCAGTTTCCTCCAAGTCATCAAAGAAACCATTGTTTCTGATTTTCTTACCTGTTGTTTATCTAAATTTAGCCTGAAAAGACACAGTAACAAGAAAGACCTCACAGATAAAATAAAGCAAAAAGATGTTCCACACGACAAGTTTTGGATAAAGTCATATTCTTACATACAATAAAATAATTTATTGATGTACAGTATATGATTAAATAGTCCAAAAGCTGGTTTCTAATACAGTTTAGCCACATTCACACCTCTGTTGGAGACTTTTTACAGTAATGAGTGTGTTTTATTTCTTCCTCTGAGATCTAACATATCTTATTATTCCAGATTCTGCCATAGGTTGGGAAGCTGTTTCATCCCACTTCTATGGACAAGACAAAACTGTTCAAAGGGAAGTTCTTCATCCCCTTCCTTGCTATCATCATGTTTATTGTTATCACCATCATTGTGAGAACACCCAGGAGCTATTTCATCATGCCACAGCCACGTGTTCATCAAAGCATGTGCCCCTATCAGACCTCTAAGCAGATGATCACTCCGCTAAACAATACAAAACATTTCCTGGTGTCAGCCTACATGGACCAGAGAGTGAAGGGCTTTGACATACGCATCATTAGCATATTTAGGAGAGACTCCATCCAAACCCTTCACTGTCTATTCTGCTGCGCAGGACGCATATCAAGTACAACTCCAGCAACAAGTTTAGTGCACTCAGACCACTTTGGTTTTCCCTTTGGAACTACCGACGTCATGTGTCAAATCCCTCCAAACTGCAAAGCTACACATGTCACTCTTCTGACTCAGCCAGATAGTGTGAAGGTAATACATCAGAGATGGCTCCCAATAAGAAATAAGAAGACCTATGAGAAGGAGGGGAAAATGCTTCAGTTTAACTTCACAGTCTGCATCTCCAATCTGTTTGGAGAGTACAACAATGTGCTTCAGTTTGCACAGACCCTGGAGATGTACAGGTCAGTACAACAACAACACAAACCACCACTTCATATCTGAATCATCTTATCGTAAACAGTTGTTTGCAGCAACCCCACATTTCATTACATGACAGAAGTGTGCTTGTTATTGATGCTCCTAGGTAGGACTGTCAAAGCTCACAGGTAATGTATTAAAACATAACTGTATGCAGAACGTGTACTGTAATGCAGTACCACAAAACAAAAAAATGAACCCAGTCATCTTCTCCTTTGCCTTTATACATCAAATGTGATCAAAGTGTAGATTTTTAGCTTTATTTTAAGAGGTTTAACAAAAACAATGCATTGACCGTTTAGGAATTATAGCCAGTTTAAACAGAGTACCTTGATTCTCAAGGGCTCCGAACTATTTGGGCAATGTGGCATAATTGCAGATATAACCATATTTTTTACTATTTGGATGAAAATCCTTTGCAGTCAATGACAACCTGAAGTCTGGACCCCACTGACCTTACCAATTTCAGTCTTTTGTCCATAGAGATGTTTTGCCAGGCCTTCACTGCAGCCACCTTCAGTTGCTGCTGTTTCTGGGTCTTTCTGCCTTCATTTTTGTCCTCAGTAAATGAAAAGCTGCTCTACTGGGAGATCAGGTGACTAACTTGGCCTTTGAAGAATCTTCTATTTCTTTGCCTCGTGTTGTTTCCACAGTGTGTCATCATCTATCTGCACTGTAAAGCACTGTCCTGTCAGTATACACCTGCTACTTCTGTTAGCAGTCACACCTTCAATAGAAACCTGTTAGCGCGTTCCATTGGCAACCTCACATGCAAATGCCATAACACTTCCTCCACCACTCTTCACATCATTCTGGTACAAGTTAATATTGTTTCTGCCAAAGTTTAATCTGACTTTAATGTTCTTACCAGTAGTTTACACCTTGTTGTAAACCCTCTGTACATTCATGAAGGCATCTCTTGATTGTAGATTTTGACAATGTTACGCCCACCTTCTCCAGAGCTGGTTACTCTTGACTTGTGTTGATGTTGTGAAGGAGTCTACAGGCCTTTCAGTGTTCTTGAGCTCACCATTGCTTCCTACCTACCAAACCGTTGATTTGGCTGTGCCTTTTTGATATCTCTCATGGGTGTATGTTGTTTTTTCTGCTTAAAATGGCTGTAATTCCTAAATGGTAAATGCCCTTTTTTTGCGAAACCTCTTAAAATAAAGCTGAAAGTCTACACTTCTATAGAAGCTTGATTGTTTTATTTCAAATGCATTGTGGTGCTGTATAAAAGCGAAATCCTAAAGATTCTGTCATTGCTCAAATACTTCTGGACCTAACTGTATATTATGTTGTAAGCTTTATAAGGGAACTGTTTATTACAGGGTTTTTGGATTTGATGATATGATACAGGTGTCATATGGTAAAGCATTATCACTAGTGTCACTATAGTGCTTGCTTTCATGTCTGACTATATGTTGTATAATCATACCTGGTACCAAAACCCCTCTTACATTTTTGCATTTGCCTATTTCCAGTTACTGAGCTAAGCTAACTATCTCTTGGCCTCTATCTTTGTATATGGTCATGAGAGCTATAACAGGTATTTAAACAGGTATATAAACAGTTAATTTAGTCATTACATGGTTTAAGCTTCCATGGCTACTGTGCCTGGTATCTCAGTTTCATTGTGTATGCAATTATACACAAGATACTGACTGTCTAATCACTTGAAATTACTGTACTTCTTAACAGCCCATGCTATTATAGCACTGTCTCATCTACTACAACACAGTAGTAGTGCTACTAGTACTACTGTAGTACTGTAGCAGTGAACACACTTTTAGTTATTTTGTCCCAAATTTGCAGATCTGACTTTCTCAAAGCACTTACTCTAAGCTGCAGTGACAAAAGCGTCTGCAAAATCAATGTAAGAAATTTGAACCTTCATCTTGTTTTGCCCCAGGTTGCTAGGTGTGGACAGGGTGGTGATCTATAACACCAGCAGTGGCACGGACCTCAGCCGCCTGTTGAAGGGATACAGCCAGGAAGATTTTGTGGAAATAATTCCATGGCCGATCGACAAGCATCTAAATCCATCCCATGGCTGGCTTTTCTCAGCACACGGTGGCGATTTACACTACTTTGGCCAGCTAACCACACTTAATGAGTGCATTTACAGATCCATGGATCGGTCTCGCTACGTCCTGTTGAATGATATAGATGAGATAATAATGCCATACCAACACGACAACCTGGTGAATCTGATGGACATGCTTCAACAGCAGCATCCAAATGTGGGGTATTTTGGGTGTATATTTGTGAATATCATAACACATTTGTCATATTTTGGATTTATTTATGTTATCCATTCCAACTATTTTGTTTCCAACTTTCATGTTGTACTCGACATGTACTTCAGGCTGGGGTGTACCTCGTAGAGAACCACATTTTTCCCAAGAAACCCTTTGAGGAAAGTAAAAAAGGCCCCCTGCCTCGATGGAGAGGGGTGCCAGGATTTAATATTTTGGAGCACATCTACAGGGAGGAACCAGACAGAAGCATATACCACCCTCACAAGATGATAATTCAGCCAAGGTAGGAGGACCACATAGTGAGAAATGTTTTTTACCTCAAGACTCATGGCCTTGGATATGGATAGATATGGTATACAGAATAGAGATATTAGAGATTAGAGAGTAGAGAAACAGTTTAAAATTAATATAAGCAGTATTTATATGATCCTATGCCAATGTATGGCTAACCATGTAAAAATTTTTATTTACTTCACAGGTTAGTGGAGCAGACCTCAGTACATGATGTGCTTAAGATGTCTGGAGAAAAGTTCAAGGTTCCATTGGAGGTCTGTCGCATCATTCACTGCCCAATTAGCATCCCAAAACAACAGCAGCCGAAGGAGCTCCACGTGGACACACGACTATGGGACTTTATAGACAAACTAATTCCAAGAGTAAATGAGATGCTGAGGAGAGTGGATCTGCTGAGTTCACAGGGGAGGAGCTGATACATGGGTTAGACAGATATGTAGGCACGAACAGAATTTCTTTATTTTACTTAATGCAAATATGAAGTTATGCTCTCTGGTAAGACATTCAAATGGACTTTCATGCTGCAACCATTGCACTCTTCTGCCTCGTCAAACAACTTTATGGTTGCTGGTTTCAATCAAAGTTTAAACCCCACCCACCTTTACATGCTGTATGTTTCACTAGAAGATCAGTTTATAGAATCTGTATTGTATTATATATTGTACACTGGACCTGCTCATGTTCAAAGCATGGAGGGAAGACTTACATAAGGCACTTTATAATGTATTAATATGGAACATTTGCATGTTAAAATTAATATTATTTCTTGTCCAATATATATTATGAAGAATATGTAGGTCATCACACGCATCCTTCATTTATACATGGATTTTCTTTTATACTTTAAAACATGATTGAAGTGCTTTTCCAATTCAGTTGCCACATGATTGAGACAAATTGGTAGGGCCATTTAGCAACATGGTGTGCTAAATGAAGTTTTGCAAAATTGTGATTTAGAAAGATATGTGAGACCAATGGATTTGTGTTTTGAGTTTAATAGTTTGAAGTCATGTTTTTGATATATTATAGATATAATATTTTAGCTGCCTGAAAAAAGGAAACAGGCCTAGCTTTTTTGTGTGCCATACTATTGAGTGTCTGCAAACTGCTACTTTTCTGCCATATTAAATTGGACTGTGTTTTGCAATAAACAGTTTCTCTCAGTTCAATTGTCTTTACAGTTTTTAACACAAGACAAGACAGTTCCCAGGTTAACAGTAGGGATGTCCAGATACATACCTCAGATACATAAGTACTGACACGAGTACTTAATAATATTGCAGTTGCTGCATTTTTATTATAAAAACTGCAATTTCCAGAAAAGTGCAATAACTTCAAATACTATAATGAGATGTTATTTCTGACTGTGACAAATAAAAAAACTCCACAGGAGACTATTGCTCATATCCAAAAATGAACATAAAGCTCGACAGGTAAACAAGAATGGCACTGTCTCGCCATTTCAATTAACGAATGTCCTCCAGGAGGGGATAGTAGGTCAGAAATTGGTTTGCTTGTGACATGATTCACTCAAGAGTAAAAAGCTCATGAACCCACTGAGCTATTAAACTGATGAGAGACAGTGGGGAGACATCAAACGTTCAAATATCAATGATGAAACAGCTGTAACGTCCTGCAACGGGCTTTGAATTTTTTTTTCACAGTGATGTTTTCCGGCCCTGCAATGGACTGGCGACCTGTGCAGGGTGTACCCTGCCTCTCGCTCGTATGACAGCTGGGATAGGCTCCAGCACACCTGTGAGCGGTTCAGAAGATGAATGAATGAATGATGTTTTCCACCGGGCATGGCTTCGAGGCGTGTTTGGGCCATCTTTTCCGAAGTTGCATTCTCCACTGAGAGTGAAGTGGAGCGTTTTGTGCCTGGCACATCTTGACAGATCTTAAAATCTGTCATGATGAAAGTGCAATACTGTATAGTACAATTCCCCTTTCTGAAACAGTATTATCTGATGAAAAAAGCTTTTACAGGCAATATTGCTATAACTTTATCTTGTTACAAGACATTTTGACTATTCTCTTTGCAGGAATAATGCATGATGAAATGCGTGATGAAAGGAAATGTCTGTACACTATACAACACAGTCCTAATGCAAAATAATTACATATGTTACATACAGATTTTAGATATTTTTTATTGACCGATTGATTGATTATTTGTATATTTATGTGGTTATAAAATATGAGCAGAACATATGCAGTATTTTTGTTCACTTGCTCGATTGCAAAATGATTACTCGCCAATTTTTTTGTATACAGCAATGTAAGACAAATTGTAAAAAAATATTTTCACACAATAGAATGTGCAGACGGAGAAGGCTCCTTTTTTGCAGTAAATTCCTTAATGCTGGAAAAGCTGGAGAGCTATGGTACTAGGACATACTGTAAAAAACAACTATGGTGAGATAATGCACAGCTGAAGGAAAAAAAAAAAGACAAGAATGGAGTCAGGTGACTGAGAAAGGGATAACAAGGTCATAGAAAGGAATGGCCACAGATTGGGACAGTATATTGTAAGACTGTGTATTTGTAATCAAGATGAGCGACAATCATATTTGTGGATCAAAAAACTAGTCGACGAGGATGTACCTATGGGACGTTCTCTGTTTCTGAACTGCACAAAGTATAACATATATGCGTGTGACTTGACTTTGTGGATCCTGTAGATTACAATCTTAAGGAATTTAGGGCAGGTCTGACAAGTCGACCAGGCTAAACTGTGAAGAAAATATGCTAGAGTATGTAGGTTTATCTGACCCTGCCAAACCCTGTGTTTTATGTTTTCCTATGAGCTTGTTACCTTTAGTGTTTTCCCCTTGTTTGTTTTCCCTTCAGGCAGACACAAGTTGTTGTCTTGATATTGGTTTATTCAAGACTTACACAGAATGTGTAAATGAACACCATTACCTGGAATTGTGGCACACAGGATATTGTTATCACCAGGCTGGCCTGGCACAGCGTAGTGTAGCTAGACAGCATATAATGTTTCTGATATGTTCTCTTCCTTTTGCGATTCGTACTTTGTGTGCAAATATAGTCTGAAGTTACTGTTCCCCTTTCTGAAACAGTATAATCTGATGAAATTCATTTATATATTTAGTTGGTTATAAAATATGAGCAGAACATATCCAGTACTTTTATTTTTTTGCTCATTGCAAAATGAGCAATATACAATAAAACAATAAATATGCATAAAATATGCATAAATAGAAGGCTGCTTTTTGCGGAAAAGCTGGAAAGCTGTGGTACTAGGACATACTGCATAGAACAACTAGGGTGAGATGATGCACTGCTGGTGGGAAAAAAATTTGGATACAGGTGAATGAGGAAGGGACAGCAAGGACAGTGACAACAGCAAGGAGTGGCCACAGTTTGGTATTACAAACCACACCAATTTGAACAGTTGATGTAGCAGTAAAGACAAGCCACATACACTACAGGTAAATATGTCTTCGTTTTTGCATCATAATTTAGAAGTTGATTATATGTTTTATGTAAATCTCTTCAGGGTAACTATATTTAAATAAAAGTTAGTGCGTTTACATTTCTACAGAAGACTGAGTCGGAGGGGCAGGACAAGGAAGAATCTAGGTTTAAATGAAGCACCCAAACAGCCCTGGTTTTAATATTTATGTTTACTAAGGACTAAGGAAGACCAGTAAAAATCACGTGTGTGAGGTAAGACAGCTCAGCTTCGCTGTGTTTTCATGTGTTTCATTGTGTTTATTATAAACATTTATTTACTTTGACACTAACGGTATATTAAAACCCGACAAGTGATTTCGTAATTCTGAGATTCTAATATTTGTGATGCATAAGTAAAACGCTACGAAATACCGCGTATTTGCAATTAAGATGAGCGACAAATATGTATGTGGATTAAAAAACTGATTATTAGTTGACATGGGCGAGCGAGGATGTACCTATTAAAAAACAACACTGGGGGCACTATTCACTTGGGCACTGCAACCTCTCCAGGGGACGTTCTCCGTTTCTGAAACAGTGCCAAGTATAACATGTGTTTATGATAGCCTTTGTTTAGCAGATGACAATCTCGAGGCAGGTATGACAAGTCAAACAGGCATAACTGCGAAGGAAATCTTCCAGGTCATGTGGGTTCATAACTTTCACACAGAAGAAGCTGATGCGGGAGCGGATAATGAAAAGTAGGTGTAGGTGTTGAGCAATGCACACACACAGGGTAAAACAGGGAGGGGGAAATACCTGAAACAAAAGGGGACCACAGGTGAGTAGGAAGAAAGGAGGAGACAAAAAGGAAAATAGTGCAATAAACCATGACAATTACAAGATAAAGTAAAGAGGACAGGAAAGACATCCATATGCTTGTATTTTCTGGTGATGTACTAATTTCACTGGCTAATGTTGATGGTGTAACAGTCTGTCAACACTGTGACATGCTCTGAGTAGCTTCCTTCCCTTATGAGCAGCTTAACCAGTACAAGATGCTTTGGGAATAATAAGCTAAACGCATCTGGCTTTGTGATGTCTAACGTTCATCATACCTGCAGACAATACCATGCACTCTTTCTTAACCTACAGTAACTTGTGTTCCATGAAGTCACTCCTCTGGGTAGTTTCAGGGAAAGGTTGGATTCCAGCCAGGCCCCAGCTTCTGAGACACGCACATTCCTATGTCAAACTAAAGCTAAACGCTCTGTCGCCGCTGCTCTCATATAGTGTCACTGTGACTGTCAACTGTCAACTTCTGTCAGGTTTGTCTATGAGCTACTTGTATTAATACATTGCAATAATTCAAATTGTTTTGTGGGGCCAGACCTGAGTACAGTATCTAGCTGCTGTAATTAATTCACTGCGACAACAAATCCCTACGGCAAACTATTTACATTTATCCAAAGTGACTTACAAGTGAGGCGAATAAAGAGATGATCAGTCAGTCTCTGTTTACTGCCCTCGTCTCTACATTTTCAAAAAGCAACTCGTACCAAAGTGACTTTCTGAGCAGGTATTAACTACTTTACGTGAGGTGAGTCATTAAAATGTGTCAGTGAATGTTCTTTGCTGTGACTGTGTGGGAGCTGCAGCCAGAATGAAGCATGAATGAGCTGAAACAACCAATACTTTATCTAGTTGTTTGTGTGTCCCTGTAAACTACTTCTCCTTTGATTTAATTAAACTTGAGTTAAACATTAATTTAAACCCTGTGACCAAGGATTTTTTATTAACAGTCTCATTATATTGTTTATTGCATCGCAATCACAACGTTGCCTCAAACAATCACATATCACTGTCAATGTCAAGTAATGTTTTTCCTTGTTCCTTAAAATTCATGTCTCTAACTGTGATTCTTACTTTTGCGTCAGGTTGGAATCTGATCTTGTCTTTCGCTCTATGGGGATGCCAAAACTATTTAAAAGGAAATTCTTCCTGTTCATCATTTTTATCCTCATCTTCCTTCTCGTCACTTTGAGAAAACCCAAGATTAATAGATCAGTCGTACAGTCACATGAGGGTCTGAACACTTGCCCAAAGCAGATCTCTGATCAGACGATCACTCCACTAAACAATACAAAACATTTCCTCGTGTCAGCCTACATGGACCAGAGAGTGAAGGGCTTTGACATACGCATCATTAGCATATTTAGGATAGACTCCATCCAAACCCTTCACTGTCTATTCTGCTGCGCAGGACACATATCAAGCACAACTCCAGCAACAAGTTCCGTGCACTCAGACCACTTTGGTTTTCCCTATGGAATTACTGATGTCATGTGTCAAATTCCTCCAAACTGTGATGCTACACATGTCACTCTTCTGACTCAGCCAGATAGTGTGATGGAGTCAGATGCCGTGAACATATTAAGCCAAAGATGGCTCACAATAAGGAATAAGAAGACCAATGGAAAAGAGGAGAAACCATTTCAGTTTAACTTCACTGTCTGCATCTCCACCCTGTTTGGAGAGTACAACAATGTTCTACAGTTTGCACAAACCCTGGAGATTTACAGGTCAGCACAACAACAACACAAACCACTGTGTCAAAAATGAGCCGAATAACTTGAAAAATGAGCATTATAAGCTTTGCAAGGGCAGATATTGAGCCTGTGCTATGGGTGTCTCAAAACACTTATTCTAAGTTAATTTGGACAAAAGAATTTGCAAAAGACATGTAATGACTTTAAACATTTGTCTTGTTTTGCCCCAGGTTGCTAGGTGTGGGCAGGGTGGTGATCTACAATACCAGCAGTGGCCCAGAACTCAACCACCTGTTGAAGGGATACAGTGAGGAGGGCTTTGTGGAGATTGTTCAATGGACAGTCAACAAGCATATGACTCCATCTCATGGTTGGCTTTTTTCAACACATGGTGGAGATCTGCAATACTATGGCCAACTGATTGCACTTAATGAGTGCATTTACAGATCCATGGCTCGGTCTCGCTACGTCCTGCTGAATGACATAGATGAGATAATAATGCCATACCAACACGACAACCTGATGAGTCTGATGGACATGCTCCAACAGCAGCATCCAAATGTAAGGTTATTTTGGTTGTGCTTTTGAAAATTTCTTAACATCTCACCAAAACATATCTGTCATATTTTGAACTTATTTATTAACTTGAATGTTCTGCAGACAGGGGTGTTCATCGTAGAGTCACATGTCTTTCCCAAGAAATTTTTAAAGGAAAACACCACCCTGCCTCAATGGAGAGGGGTGCCAGGCTTTAATATTCTGGAGCGCATCTACAGGCTGGACCCTGAAGAAAATGTATTTCACCCACACAAGATGATAATTCAGCCAAGGTAGGAGGACCTTTTGGACAATTTAGTAAAGGGAAATAAAGTTTTGTTTTTTTAAGGCTCATGTGGATGAATATGGTACATGGACTACAGATATTAAGTTCAGTAACTGAATAGAAAACCACTGAACTATTTCACAGAATTGATTTTTGAACAAGAGTTACTTTGACATCAGCGTCTACGTCCTCTGCAGCCAGTCTAATGGTTGCTGTTTAGGAGCTGTTTGTGAATCAGATCGTGTGTGTGTCCTTGGTCTGTGGTGTTTCAGAATGTGTATTATGCCACAATAATAGAGATTGTTTTCATGAAGAGGATGGTTGGGCTTGCAACAGCAGGTAAAGTCTGAAGGGAAAGAATGGAGGAGCAGGTGTTCATAAATACCTGTTGGAGAGCTTTCCTTTCACATTGTTTGGTATTGCCAAACCACAGCTAATGAAATAGAGCCATTGCTGGCCTTTTTCATTGTGGCTGTGGTGTTTGATGTCACATCACATTGTTAGAAATATGCTCACATATATATATAGCTTGAAGCTATCATCCTGCTCTACCTCTCTTCCCTTTTTGGTCAGCAGCTGCATAGTATGAGCACTTTTTCAGACGTTCAGTTTGAGCTGTTGGAGTTTGTCTTCTCCATAAATGGTGATGTTCTCTGCTAGCTATCTGTATGGCGCCTGTTGATGAGTTCCAGGATAACTGTCTCCTGTGCAAAATGTAATTTATTCAAATTCCTCTTGAGCTCCTTCTGTACAGTTTGGAGCTCCTCCCTGTCTCTCATGACACCTTCATGTCCTAGTTTATCCATGGCTTATTATTGGTAAAATAAAAGACTTTTTTAGATAGTGCAACACTATTCTCACAGATTTCCCAGTTATAGCAACACTGAGGCTGTCCTGCAGGGCTTAGGTATTATGAGAGAGAAACATGAATGAAGTCTTCATTTTTTATTATAAGGTTGCTGGGGTGCTTTGTCTGGAGAACTGTAACAACTGGCTTGATGACACTGCATCCATTTAGCGCTGTAGCTGATGGAGGAGCAGTCACAACAATGACATGTGAAAATGTGTAGTAAAGCATGTAATAATTTGGTCTCAGTCCTATCACCAACAGTCCGATGTCTGGTGTGCAGATGCAGTCCTTCACTGTTACATGTCTTGTTACATGCACCATTTGTAGTTGACATAGACCACCTCCTCTTTTCTCACCACTCTGTGTCCCCCTGTCAGCCTGTTCTAGAGAGTTCAAGCAAGTTGGCTGGTATAGTCTCAGTGAAGCAAACAGCACTCTCTGTACTGCTTTTGTTCATCCATCCATCCAAAGTCTCCACACTGTCTTAGGAATTGGTATATTGGAATTGAATAATAATTTTCTTGTGTTGGAGAAGTTCTCTGAAAATAGCATTGTCCTGCACGAACTCTGTCATTGTTGGGAGACACTGCTTAGCTAACTCTGAATATCTCATGGTTAAGTGTAGACCTTTTTATCTGTCAAGGGAGTTCACTTCCACTATTGTAACCACTGCCTATATCTCTCCTAATGCTAATGCCAAAGCTGATATGAACAAACTTTATGCAGCAAAACAGCAAACAACAGACTGTTGGCTGCATTTATAGTAGCAGGTGATTTTAATCACTCTAACCTAAAAACAGTACTCTCAAAATTCCACCAGCATGTTTCCTGCAATACAAGAGAAAACAAAACTCTGTATCATGTTTACACAAACATTGCTGGAGCTTACACCGCATACTGACTCACGACGCCTCCATCCAAGCCATCAGTTACTACAAGCCTAGCAATTCCACCCCTACAACCACAGATGTCTCGTTCCTGAATGAGCTAAATGACTTCTATGCTCTCTTTGACAATGACAACATGCTTCAAATCCACCTCCATTATGCAACTGTCAAAACACTCCAACCCGATGTGCCTGAACGACTATTGCCCTGTATCACCCACACCCATTGTTATGAAGTGCTTTCAGCGACTGGTCCTGGCACACCTGAAGACATTCCTCCCACCCACACTGGACCCACACCAGTTTGCCTACCGAAGTAATAGGAATACAGGGGATGCAGTCTCCACAGCCCTGCACTCTGTGCTAACACATCTGGACAATAAAGACACATGCACAAATGCTGTTTGTTGACTTCAGCTCAGCATTCAACACAGTCATCCCCTCCAAGTTAGTCATTAAACTTGAAGACCTAGGCATTAACACCTCTCTCTGTAAGTGGATCATGGACCTTCTAACCAATAGACCACCAGGTCAGGCCACACCTACTCCACCACCATCATAGGCAACACAGGAGTGACACAGGGCTGTGTGCTGAGCCCATTTCTCTCCCCCCTTGTCACTCATGACTGCAGACCTGTATATGAATCCAATTCCATCATCAAGTTTGCAGATGCCTATAGGGAGCAGGTACAGCACCTGGCCGCATCGTGCAGCAAAACAAAGGAGCTCATTGTGGACGCATGACCCCATCCACATCCACGGAACAGGTGTTAAATGTGTCACAAGCTTTAAGTTCCTGGGGACCCACATCTCAGAGGACCTGTCCTGGACCACAAATACCTCCAGCCCAGTCAAGAAGGCTCACCAGCTCCTCTTCTTCCTGAGGACACCAAAGAACACAACCTGTCCTCAGCCATTCTGGTGAACTACCACTGTGCAATTGAGAGTATCCTGACCAACTGTGTCACAGTCTGGTACAGGAACTACTCTGTAACTGACTGCATGACACTGCAGCAGGTGGTGAAAACCGCCCAGCGCATCACTGGGATTCCTCTTCCAGACATCCAGAGGAAACGCTGTCTGCATCGAGCTTACAGCATTCTCTAAGACTCCTCCCACCCTGCCCATAGACTATTATGGTAGGCGCTACAGGAGTATGTTTCTTTCCCAGAGCTGTCTCTCTATTGAACTCTGCCCCTCACTGACATAACTCTGTACATATCTATTTGTAAAGCATGTTCATAGTTTCCACATTGTATATATATTTAATTGCACACACCAATCTGTATAGTATGTTCATAATACTTTAATCTGTATATTATGTCTATATCCCAAACATCTGTATATCATGTTTATAGCATACAAATTATTATTATTATACAGTATCATACAAACTGTACTTGTTGCATAGCTTGCACTAGCTGCTTATTGCACTTCTGGTTATATGCTACATGCATTTTATTACCTTGTTCTTGTACATGTGCAATGACAATAAAGTTGAATCTAATGATTAGATGGGTTGGAAGCCAACAAGGTAGTATCACACCAATGCTTTGAATCTAGGCTCTATAAGGAGATTCATAAGAAAAGCATATCTGTGAAACTGGAAAAAAACATACATTTATTAAATTAATAAAACAAAATCCATATATTTTCTTTATCTAAGGGAAGTATGGTTCCACCTATTTCTTAAATCAACAATGTGGAAATAAATCTCATACAAAAATAAGCAAATGTAAAGCGAAGTGTTTCTCTAAGCAGTATTTTTTCCATGAAACTCTACTCATTAGAAATTATATGGAGCTAAGTTTACATTAAGCACAACAAAATTCCCCGATTGTTTTTTTATTTTGCACCTAACAGTCAGGTAATTGAGCATTAGCTAACATAGTTAAGCAGTTTTGCATTTTCTGTTTCATGGCTATTACACAGAAACTACAGTGAAAAGGAAAAGGAAAGGAAAACCATTATTACCGAGTGTTATCCTGGTTATTATTTTGATAATTACAATATGATATTAATGTATTATTAAATTTGTTTCAAAAATATCACAACTATATTAACTTGTTATTACCAAGATGACAGGATTCAAATAATTCTTTGTGAATCTGTGTTAACATTTGTGAATGTTTTGTGTGTCACAGGTTAGTGGAGCAGACATCAGTGCATGACGTGCTTAAGATATTTGGACAAAAGTACAAGATTCCACTAGATGTCTGTCGGATCATTCACTGCCCTATAAATCCCCAGAAAGAACGGCCGCTCAGTGAGCATGTGGACACTCGGTTGTGGGACTTTAAAGACAAACTGATACCAAAAGTGAACAAGATGCTGAGAAGAGTGGGTCTGCTGAGTGTAGAGGGGAAGAGTAAATGAATGGAATAGACAGACACTTCGACACGCATACATGTAAAACAATACTAGAATAAATACCTAAAATCTTTATTCTAGTGTGGAAAAATATGGGAGGAGAGTGAATGACTCTCTTCTACCACGTTTCTTGTGTTTTGTCCATTCTGTTATACAATCATTGTTGTTTCATTACATTTTTGATGTGTTTGGTATGTGTTGGTGCTCACATGTGTGACTAAAACAATGTTATTTTGTCAGGGTATGTTAATGTGATAGATGACTTTCAAAACCAGCCATTCATTGCAGAATACTTTTCTAGTGGTTTGTTATTTGAGGTGTACAGTGGTTATTAAATTATTGTTTTTTTAGCAATAGTGTTACATGTGTTTAATATTTGAATGTAATAGTATGCCAGTTGTTTTCACAGCTTGAACACAATTA
The DNA here is from genome assembly GCA_900302695.1 of Helostoma temminkii. Lineage (NCBI taxonomy): Eukaryota > Metazoa > Chordata > Actinopteri > Anabantiformes > Helostomatidae > Helostoma > Helostoma temminkii. Next base: position 15,796 of record OMLM01009424.1, read on the forward strand.
GCATACGGTGTATTGCAGCTACCTGGGGGAAGTAACCAGTCCAAGTTTATTCATTGGGGTTGGAATTTTCTCATATTAAATTATTTCCTCTCATTTTTCTTCTGGGCCATCCCTGACCCATTTGAATGGCCTGTTTAGAATAGAATTTGTCTTGTTGGCTAGGTATTTTAGCACAAACTGCACAAGGAGTTCGCTTTTGCAGACAGTATAAAGATGTCATAAAGCAAACAAAATAAGAAGGTGCAAGTGTGTGCAGCAGTGCACATCTATATATCTAGGTCCTACTGTCTGCTGATATTATTTAAACAGCTTTTTTACATATTAAATTACATATGACTTAATTACAAATTTAATTCACAATGCAATAAAGCATGCCACATTTGAATGGTCCAAATACTTTTTTAAAGTGTTCAAAATTGCATTTGTGCTCTGAGTTATACTGTAAATTGCACACATTTTCTATGGTTCAGCTCAATTCTCTTCTTTCTTTTTTCAGAAAATAAATCAGAATATAACAAAAAAAGCATGAAAATCTATTCTCTTGAATCAAAACAGGATACAGTATAACGTGTATACACAGTATACAGTTGAGTAGTTAAAGTATACACATATACTCAGCTGCCTCTGTTGTCATGTAAACAATGTTCACTTTAGAGAAACCGGTTCAATCAGCATTTCTGGTCTATGCTGAAACTGAAGGTTCTGTGTTTGGAATTTTCTGCCAGTTTAGGTGAAGTTGATTTAATCTTGTTTGTATGCTTTTGGGTAAGTCACTCATCAAATGCAAATTCAATTTATTTATATAATACATTTAAAGAGTTGACAAATGTCTGTGTAAAATGCAAACAGACTAAACATACACACAAAAGTGTAAGCAAAATAATAACAAAAATATGCCATTTACCATTTAAGAATTAATTTTAAGAAGAGTACCTCCATCTTCAGGGACTCACATGTATTTGGGCAGTTGACAGACAGGAAGTTAATTGACCAGGTGTCATTCACTTATTACTTCAAGACAAACAAAGCCTATAAAACATCTGGAATTACTATTAGGTATTGACTGGTGCTACCATTAGAAATACAAAGAGATCTCAATGCTAATGAAGAAGGCCATTATTTGGCTGAAAAAACTAAAGATTTGACAAAAAATAGCAAAAACCAACAGTGTAGTAAATTCTTAAAAAGAAGGGGAAGGTTAGCTCAACAATAAGGCCTGAAAGACCGTGTAAGACAACACCTAGAGTGTTGTGAATTCTCATGTGAAGATGGGTGAATGAACATAGCTGTTGGTGTAGGTTGCTAAGCTTATTTCCTAAAGTTAGCTTCAAAAACTACCAAAACGTAACTTATAAACAAATTTTCATTTAACTATCCCTGTGCATGAAAAATTGGATAAGGTTGTTCAGTCTAAGAACTGCTTATTTTGACTTGTCACCATGTTTCCTTGCCAGATCTGTGGACATGTATGTAATACTATAGTGGCCAATGTGTTGCATCCCCCAACTGCAAAAGGAACTTCAGAAAATTTGCAGGTTGGAAATCACATATTTACAGACACCACAAAGTGCCAGTGATGGAGCATAGGTTATGCCAATACTATGCAGCCGAGCTAACATGCCATGTTGACTTGTGCAGTGCCAAATTTATTACACTGACTCAGTTTTATTCAATAATGGCAACTTTTGCTGCCAGTTCTTTACTGTTTTTTTAACAGCAAAATAAGAGTGTAGAGGCAGTGTTATTGCAACTATGTCACTTTGCCTAAATACCTTTGAGCCCTGAAAATAGAGGCACTCTGCTTAAAATGGTTATAATTCCTAAATGGAAAATGCAATATTTTTGTGAAACCTCTGAAAATAAAGCCAAAATTCTAAACTTTAATCACATCTTGATTGTTTTATTTCAGTTTAATTCTGGTGGTGTATAAAGGCAAAATCATACAACTCTCTCATTGCTTCTGGACCTAACTGTATGTCTTGAGATAGTATTTAACAGGTAGTCCAGGTATGCTAGTACCAAAGTAATGCTTTAACCATTGTGACAACTGAAGACTTAGACTCGATTGGCTTCATCCAAAATGTAAATAAACCCACTCACTGTTTTAATCGCACCCTGGACTTCATTCTGATGTATGGGTTTGAAATAGAAAATTTAATAGTATTTCCCCCAAACCCTGTTTTATCTGACCATTTTTTAGTAACATTTGAATTTACTATTACTGACTTTACAGCACCGAGGAAAAAATTCCACTACAGTAGATGTCTGTCTTTTGTATTCTGTTGTATTCCGGGTCTTCAGTTGCTGCCCATCCTGCCTGCCTGCCTACCTGCCTGTTGCTTGTTGTTGTTGTTGTTATTGGTTGTGTGATCTGCTGTTCTTTTCTCTTTTTCTCTTTCTTTCCACTCACCCCAACCGGCTGAGGCAGATGGCCGCCCACCTTGAGCCTGGTTCTGCTGGAGGTTTCTTCCTTTCTTAAAAAGGGAGTTTTTCCTCTCCACTGTTGCCTAGTGCTTGCTCAAAGGGGGATTTGTTGGGTTTTCCTTATTATTTAGTTGTATTGTAAGGTCTTAAACCTTACATTGTAAAGTGCCTTGAGATGACTTTTGTTGTGATTTGGCGCTATATAAATAAAGTTGAATTGAATTGAATTGAATTCACACTCTTACTCACACCTACGGGCAATTTAGAGTCTACCGTAACAATTTTCCGTTAATTCACTCACCATCCAGTTCATGATTCCTGAGTTTACTCATCTACCTCGTTCCTGGTTCTTCTAATCATTCACTTTTTATGTTCCTGTTTAGGTTCTCTTTCTCTCTCAGACACACACACACACACACACACGCACACACACACACACACTACTTTTCTGACCAAACCCCTGCTCTGTCTCCTTGACACACATATACAAATACTCAATTACTCACTTAATCAGTCCAACCACTCACACCTGTTCACTTCTTCAAGA
>OMLM01009425.1:0-21522 GCA_900302695.1 Helostoma temminkii
GAGGAAGTGCTGTAGATTCAGACTCACTTAACTCTGGTCTGGTCAAAGTCTGTAGTTGAAATATGTCTGCAGAGAAGAAAGAAGAATCCACTTTGTGCTTCTTTATTAACGGGAAAAGGGTATGTTTAAAGCTTTTGTCGTCAATTTAGCTGCTTTTTGTCGCCTAGCTAGTTTTAGCTGTTAGCTTCTGCCTTGTTTTCGCTAACTTCTTCTTCAACACTAAAACAGTGTCGGACACCAGAGAAATTATAAACTCATTTAACAAAAAACTAACCAGAGTAGTCAGTAAAAGGCAATTAATGTGTTAGTGAGTCACGGAAAAATGGTTAAAGTAGACTGAAATCAATAACTGGTGTTAAACTGTCATGTGTTGCCCATAAAAATTGATGACAGGAAATAGCTGATGGGAGAAATAAGAGCTCAAATAACTGTAAAATGTTTGACACCAAAGTATGAGGCTAACTTTTGACTGCTTTTACTCCAGTAAAATACCTTCTTTTGCCCCTGTCAGTTTTGGATTTAACTTCCTTATTTGCATGTACAAATCCCAGATGACTAAACCAAGCTACTACAGTAAAGAATGATTTCTGTGGATATTTCAACACCCAACGGCGTGCAAAAGCAAACTGTATCACTTATTAATCTGACCTTATTAATGGTTTACAGTTAACCTAAACTGGAAACCAGACATTTGATCACTTTAAAAATATGAATGAGCCAATTCACGTGATTTTTCTTTCTATCTAACAGGTAACTGAGGACCATGCAGACCCTGAAACGATGCTGTTGTCCTTCCTCAGAGAGAAGCGTATCCTTCAAATCTTCTAATCTACATATAACATTTTTACAAATCAACGTTTTTATAGATCACAAACGATGATGTGAGCGCCACAGTTCCTTGACTGTGACCTCAGTGAGGTTGACTGGAACCAAGTATGGCTGCGGCGGTGGAGGGTGTGGGGCGTGCACGGTGATGGTGTCGCGCTATCAACCTGCCACCAAAACCATCCTGTATCCTTTATGATAAAACACACAAGCTTAGCTTTCACACTATAAGATCAGCTGAAAATTTCTGCTAGTGAACATACTGTATGCATAAAAATATACAGAGAGATATTCTTGATGGTTCTACGTCTCCGTGCATTTAAAAATATGAATTCAAGCCGTTTTAATAAAGAAATTGAGTTGAACACGGGTCATTTTTTATTTAGCAGAGCAGTGGCTGCAGCAGATGACACAAATACTGTAGGTTTACCATAAACCTGCAGTATGAGCATATGAACTAGTACCAGAAGATGACACAAGTCTGCAAGAATTAATAATTCAGACAGCGAATACCAATGGCCAATGTTAGCAGCTAATAATAGCTTATAGGTGTAGTATTCATGTGTGCCATTAAATAGTAAAATCTGTAATTTATAAAGTTTGTATATCCTGAATTTGTTTTACTGAGCAATATGTTGCTCACTGTATTATTAAGCATAATTTTACTGGTCAGGTATTTATGTTTCTGTTTCTGTAAAACATCATCTGAATCTGAAACTGGAATTTCTAAACTCTCTGGGATCGATAATGGTATCTGACGTAAGAACTCAGACTCAGATGTTTATCGTTTATGATTTGAATTTCTTAACCTTTTCATTTTAACAGTGCGATGAATCAAACTGTGATCAAATTAAAGCTTTATTGGTGACTGACAAACGATAATGAGACAAATGTAAAAGGGTGAAAATTTTTTGAGACTAATGCACGTGACAAATGTATTAAATAACAAGTGAAATCTAATGTAAATCAATAAAAAACGTTCAAAATAAAATAAAAAGAATAGTTAAAATACAAGAAGCACAACAATCAGTCCGCTGAGGAAACGTTTAATGAAATGAATTGAAGGGATTAAGACATCAAAAGTTTTTGATCCTACTCCATCACCAAAGAACATTACAGACATAATACTCCAAATACTCTTTTAAATAGGATCAGCTGCTAAACTGTGCTTGATGTGTGCTTGTAGATCGCTTGGAAGATCTTTATAAATCACTAACAAACGATCCCAGCTCCCCTCCTCGATGGAGACGAAGCCATGGGAGCAGATCAGATTAAAAACCTGCCTGGTCTGCTAAACTCCCTCCACAGTGAGTGTTTGTTACAACTGCCTGCAACATAGAAATCAATTTGGCCAGCCATGAAGACAGTTGGTAAAATTCCTAAATACCAAACAGCGTCTGCATTTCATTAGCTAAACTAGATTGTGTAAAACAAGAGGACGTCTGAAAGTGAGCTGGTTTTGTGCCAAAGCGGTTTGGACGTCTACAGTTTAGAGTTAACAGAATAGTTGGTGGTGGCTGCTGGTTTTTTCCCTTCCTGGCACCAAACCAATACAACCTGTTTCCTGTAGCAGAGACACACAAACAAACAAAAAAATGAAAAATTGTATTGTCAGCTTTCAATACTTAACTATTTTTGACTAGTAACAGTGAGAATAGTAACAGTAAGTACAGTTAAACTACACTGAGGTTCATCCAGTTTGCCTTCACTGCACCATCAGACATTACTCTGCAAATGCCTGCCTCCTGCCTCTCTGTCAGCTTCACGGAGCTGCAGTCACCACGGTGGAGGGCATCGGCAGCACCAAGACCAGGATCCACCCTGTACAGGTCCGAACTGGGAGCAGCGTTTTTAAAAAAAAGACAGTTATCATTAAAATATTATAAAGTTCAAAAATCACAACATTTTCTCTTCCTCTAAATTGTCTGCAGTACTTTTGCTTATTCAGTCTTCCCTTCATCAGGTGTCTCAACTGTATATAACAAGCCCATCTGATAAAATGTAAAATAAAATAAATAAAACATAAGTCCAGCCAACAGCCCCAACCTTAGGAAAATCCTTAGTCTAAGCATGACTAGCAGCAGGAAGATTGCTTTAATTATAATGTATCAGTTTGCACAATTGTTTCTGAACACATGTAGCATATGACAACAAATCCCTCCCTATATACAGTATATATAACAAACGCTGTACTAATTGGATTAAAATGAGTTGGTGTGTTTGCAGGAGCGAATAGCGAAGGCTCATGGCTCCCAGTGTGGCTTCTGCACTCCAGGGATGGTGATGTCCATGTACGCTCTGCTGAGGAACAAACCGCAGCCCACCATGGAGGACATCACCCAGGCTCTGGCAGGTGTGCTTTTATGTTTCTATATTTTTTCAAATACTCAATCTTTCTATAATGTTTGCAATGAATAGTGATCACAAAACATAGGTGAGTGGGCTCCTCACAAACACAAACTGTGTCTTGTTGCTTCTCAGGTAATCTGTGTCGCTGTACTGGATATCGGCCCATTGTTGATGGCTGCAGGACTTTCTGTCAGGTACATAGTTCAACTCTACAGTCAAAACACGCTGTGTAATAATCTACTGTTCAATTATAGTGTTTACTCACAGTGGTGATGATGGCAAACAGTTTTATCTCTAACTGTAGTTCATGGCCCCACTCTCGTGGTGCTGCAAGGACCAGCCCAAGCAGTGCTCTGACCTTAAAATATGAGGATTCAGTGCAAAGACCCACAGTATTTCTTATTTTTAAAGCAGAAACTGAAAATTACACCTGTTCCCATTTAGCTCTAAATTAATATGAGTGATTTTCTGCAATATTTGTTGTCCACAACTGATTAATACTGTATGTCTTAAAGATATTACTCCACACATCAAGCTTGGCTATAACTGGATGTGGCAATACAGCAGTCTCTTTTGTACTTTCTTTTTGTTAAAATAACTTTATTTTACTAAAAAGATAAAGATCAAATTTATTTAATTTCATCCTTTATTCTTAGAACGTTTTTACCACGTTTCTATCACTAATATAAGTCAAATAAAAAACACAAAAAAGTGAAGAATCCTTATAATGATATGAAAATGCTTCATGCAGTTTTATACACAGTCTAAGCTGTATGTAATAACATAAAACAATCCCAACAGGAAAGCAACTGCTGTCAAGCCAACGGAGTCGGGAACTGTTGCCTCAATGGAGAAGAAAATACTGATGAACCACAACAGGTGATAAAGTTTTCTTCTACTTTTTTTTTTTTTTGTGCGGTAAAATGCTTCCACTCTCCTTTTTTCCTCTTTAGTCTCTTCCAGTTGCATCTTTTTTTCTTCCCAATGTCCTTGTAGTTCTTAAGTTTTTTATTTTTCAACCTGGTTGATATTTTTTTCTCCTCATATATTTATATTTTTTCACACGTCATTCCTATAACCATGACATTATACATCACTGCCTGTTTCATCCCTCTTTGTCCTTTCACAACATCCTCCAGGAAAGGCCACAGTTGTTTGACAAGAATGACTTTCTGCCACTGGACCCGACACAGGAGCTGATCTTCCCTCCAGAACTAATTGTAAGTACTCGGATGTTGTTCCACACAAGAAGAGGTTTGTTTTCATTCTACATAACACACCTTCGAAAATGAATTTCAAACAGCATATTTCAAGCTTTTTCCATCTTAAACCCATTTTCCGACATTTCTCTAATCACATTCTGTTTAAAGTGAATTACGTAAAAGATTTGTGCTGATTTGTGAACCACATTATGCTAATCGTGCATAAATATCTCAGCTCTCTAGGTCATAAATAATTAATTATATTTGAAATTAATTACAGTACTAAAACAGTACTTTTTCCCAGCTGATGGCAGAGACAGCGAGCCCACAAACACTCACCTTTCAGGGGGAGAGGATAACCTGGGTGTCTCCCACATCTCTGGAGGAGCTGGTCCAGATGAAGGCCAGTAACCCTAAAGCTCCACTGGTCATGGGGAACACCAACATAGGTGACCAGTAAAACCAGTACCAGTTCCACTTAAACACACACACTCACACAAAATACGAGCTGAACAGGTGTACTACATGAAATGTTTAATTAACAACCAATTAGTGTCTTCACAATGAAAAAAAACTTTTCATATAACAAAAACATAAAAGAAATGGCACTTTTTTCAGGGCCTCTCTATCAAGACAGCAGTTTTCTTGGTCGACACATACACATACTGATTTGATCCTGTGCATTGAGATATTTATCTGTGAACTTAAATGTAAAATAATGTGTTATTATTTAAAGCTGTTCATATATCTTGTCATCGTCAGATAAAGTAAACTGTGGTCTTTTTGCTTTATGTCTTTGTGTTGAAGGCCCGGATATAAAGTTCAAAGGTGTCCTGCATCCACTGATAATATCTCCAGCCAGAGTGAAGGAGCTGTTTGAGGTCACCCACACCCCACAAGGTGGGCGACCTCCAATTAATGTCTTTAATTCTGATAAAAAGTTGCTTTTTTCGGACTCACAGTTTTCTTGGTTAACGCTCGGCTCTCTGCAGGTGTTTGGGTCGGAGCGGGCTGCAGCCTGTCGGAGGTTGAGTCGCTTTTGGAGAAGCTGGTTCCTCAGTTTCCAGAAGAAAAGACTGAACTTTTCAAGGCCCTGATTCATCAGCTGAGAAACCTGGGAAGCCAGCAGATCCGTAACGTTGCTGTGTGTAGACTCAGTTCCTCCACACGTTTTTGCAGAAGGAAATAATAATAACACTTTAATGTGAATTTTAATTTTGAGAGTTTCAAAACTAATCACATAAGCAGCTTAATATAAGGATGAGAAACAGTTGTTATATAGTTTAGTTTTGTGGCAGTTTTTTGTAAAATAACAGTTTGTTGATTTCCTGTGATTTTACTGTTTATTACTGGTTTTACGTGATTAGTCTCTGGGAGGCAACATCATGAGTGCGTACCCAAACTCAGACCTGAACCCTGTCTTGGCTGCTGGGAACTGCAAAGTGAGCGTCGTTTCAGACGGTATTTCTTTCATTCACATGGCGACAGCCTTTAGGAAAGTTGTAGACAGTTTTTGTTTTCTCGATTGACGTGGTTAAGATGCAGTTCTGTCTGAATCAACCAGGCGGAAGACGAGAGGTTCCTGTGAATCAGGACTTCTTCGTGGGCTTTGGAAAAACCATCTTAAAACCAGAAGAAATTGCTGTCTCTGTTTTCATTCCCTTTTCCAGAAAGGTACAAATGTTCTCTATGAGAAAATCCCTTAGCACCCTAAATTTTCTTCTGTTTTTTTTACCTTTATTTTATAATAGATGTGTTTTTGGCACCTCTTTGATACTGTGCTATTTATTACCACTTTCTTTTCAAAAAAGTGTGCATGTAACTATTAAAACCACAATGATAAACACAGAGTCCTTTATATAATATTTTTTTCCAGGCCTCTCTGCTCCTGCCAGATCTCTTCAGCTAAAACAGTATATAATTTCCTGTTTGTTGCCAGACAAATCAAAAGTGCTTGATATTGTGTATAATTGTGTATGTCATATATGTGACATATATATCTACAGTACAAGTAACTGTGAAATATGGAAAAAACATAGAAAGGTGGAGGTAAAAAGTGTCTGACAGATGATCCACATATTCAACAATACATTTATTTTCCCCTTTCCATGCAGCAAAGCAGCACCAAATCTCTATATACATATTACCACAAAATACAGTAATGTCCTGTTTGTGCTCCAGGGCGAGTTTGTTCGAGCTTTCCGCCAGGCTCCAAGGAAAGAGAGCTCTTTCGCCACTGTGACGACAGGGATGAGAGTGTTTTTCACGGAGGGCTCCAGAGTGGTGCAGGATGTCAGTATTTACTACGGAGGAATGGGACCGACCACCGTCAGTGCCACCAAAACCTGCGCAGCTCTCCTTGCAAGGTCAAAGTCATGTTTATTGTTTTGATTTAAATTTTTATCTTCCGGTATTTGTCTTTTGTCGTTTCATTTTGTTTGTATTTTACTTTCTCCTCATTCATTTCTTCCATCCTTATAGTCCAGGTCTCAGTGTTCAGGTTTATTTCTCTTTCCTTTACACCTCACCTTTCCTTGAGTACATTATTTTTGTACTCCCTGTTTTTTTTTCCTTTTTCCACCCCTTTGTTTTTTCTCTACATTCATCTTTTTTCCCCTTGCTCGTGTACTCTAACTCTTGGTACATGTGAGCAAGATAGCATGCAATTGATTCAACATTTAATTTTCAGGCCATGGGATGATGAGACCCTCGGCCAGGCCTATGACATCCTTCTAGATGAGTTAACCCTCCCTCCTTCAGCTCCTGGAGGGAAGGTGGAGTTTCGGCGCTCCCTTACTCTCAGCTTATTCTTCAAATTTAACCTGGAGGTCCTGCAGAAGCTCAGAGAAATGGTAGAACATGTCAAAAATACAATTACCCTGGCTCAAGTGTAAATGTTTACCTGTTTAAATGACACATAATGATGCAAAGACTTCGTGTTAACAGAGTGTGATTAAAGAGGAGCTTCCTGACAAGATGCGGATCCAGCCTTTGCCCAGAGAGATTCAACCCAGCCTGCAGGAGTTTCAGGTCAGAAGACACCCATCATCCAAAACAGAGAAACATAAAGCTGTAAATGTACGTGTGCTTAGTCATGTATATCTGTATATCACAGGAGAGATGAATTATGACGATAAGAGTTTTTTTTCTTCAGCATGTGTCAAAAGACCAGAGCAACCAGGACCTAATTGGTCGTCCCATCATGCATCGCTCAGCCATCAGCCATGCCACAGGTGAAGCTGTCTATTGCGATGACATTCCCAGTACAGACGGGGAACTCTTCCTGGCTCTGGTCACCAGCTCCCGAGCACATGCTAAGATCATGTGAGCAAAAAGTGACTGTTTCACACATTTTGTAATGTAAACTTCCACTTCTTGTTTTTAAATGCATTTTTTGTCCCAGCAGAGGTCTGGATGTGAGTGAGGCTTTGCAGCTTCCTGGTGTTGTCGATGTCATCACGGCTAAAGATATCCCCGGGAAGAAAGTCCGTACAATGAGTGGTTATACTGAGGAGTTGCTTGCTAGCACAGAGGTAGTGTGTGTGTGTGTGTGTGTGTGTCTACACCGTTTTATATTTTCGTTTTTGTATATACATAGTCTTTATACTATAGACTTCCATAAAGTGGCACAAATACTTTAGAAAACCATAGATTTTGGGGCTAAATACTCAAGACACACAACAGGATTCCCATGACGGATGAGACTTTTTTAATTCTGAAGTTAAAATGCAAACTGTGGTATTCAGATATTTGACTTTACTAATTGCAGTTCAGAAATGGCTGAAATTTGGACAAATAGTGCAAAATAGCTGATATATTACTATTATTATTCTTGTGATAGACACAAGAAATAAAATTATGTCGTAGAAATATTGTAATAAAATATCCATTAATCTCACAATGGAAAGAATATTTTCTCATTGTTGTCTCGACTATGATTTGCATAATAAAACAGTATATTACAGAAAATACATGTACATGTGCATTATTTAGTATAGAAACTATTTTCTGTTGATTTTACCTGAAAACTATTTAATTTCCAAAAACTATTAAAAGAGTTTAGTCTTTATTGTCACAAGTTTTCTCTTGTCTGTAAATATATATCATGGTTCTTTATCGAGTGGCAGTTTGATAACATCTAATATTAATAACTTTAAATGATAAATTTATCACCAGTGATCATAAACCTCAAATCAAATACACTCAAAATGAGTGTATCTATACATTATACATTATATTCAACAACAGTTCATACATACATATAATAAAAAACATTTGGCTTCAACAACTGGGCCTTTATCATCAGTAGCAATTTGTCCAGAACCTGTGCTCAACATACCTTGTAAACTTGCTCGCTGTTCCTCCGCAGGTGTCGTGCATTGGTCAGATGTTATGCGCAGTGGTTGCTGATACGAGAGCGCACGCCAAACGAGGGGCCTCTGCTGTGAAGATCAGCTATGAAGATCTGCCCGACCCTGTGTTCACAGTCGAGGTAACAAATCTTATGCTTAATTGTGTTGTGGCATTAAGAACAGTTCAGTATTAGTTTTGCACCTGTGTTTCCTCTCAGTGTTGATTCACCCTTTAACCTACACTTGAGTGATCTCTTTACACTTTCAGTTTCTCTGATGTTTGTCTTCTCACATTGTGGCAGGAGGCTGTCGAAAAGTCATCTTTCTTCGAGCCGTGCAGGATGCTTGAAAGAGGAAATGTAACCGAGGCCTTTAAAAGTGTTGATCAGGTTTATGAAGGTAAAAGTTAATATCAGTTATAAGAAGATACTACATACATTAGTCTTACACAATATGTAAAAAAGTTTGTGTGTGTGCTGCTCTACTGTAACATCCCATATAAAAAAACACGCTTTTAAATTGTCCATTTTTCATCAGACTGTGTTGAGATTTTTTTTTACCTCAGGGGGGATTAGATTGGGGGGCCAGGAGCATTTCTACATGGAGACTCAGAGCATGTTAGTTGTTCCTGTCGGCGAGGAGAAGGAGTTCAACGTTTACGTCTCAACTCAGTCACCGAGTTTTTGTCAGGTACATTGAGAGAGTTCTGTGTTCTGACTCAGACCATTAGATTAATAACCTTTTCACATGTCACAATTGTCACGTATTTTTTAATCATAGATTATTACGCTAAATAATAGCTCAAAAGTTTTAGTTTTTGAAGGCTCTGTCTTATTTTCCTGAATGCAGGACGCAGTTGCAGAGACGCTTAACATCCCGTCCAACAGAGTGACCTGTCACGTCAAAAGGATCGGTGGAGCATTTGGAGGGAAAGTCACTAAAACTGCTATTCTGGTTTCTATCACCGCTGTGGCTGCGTGGAAGTAAGTCAAACAACCATCAGGACTAGACAAACATTTTCAGAAAGAAATAACAAAAATGAAACCAGAAAAAAAGACCTTATTATGATTATTGTAAATTTCTGTTTAGGACCAATCATGCAGTCCGCTGTGTCTTGGAACGAGGCGACGACATGTTGATCTCCGGAGCGCGTCACCCTGTCCTGGGAAAATACAAGGTACAACAGCACACTCTGACTTTTATTCCCAGATTAGTCTGACAGGTTACACGACTATTCAAGTGATACAGAGATGATTAAAGGAATAGATGTTACAAATGTATGCTGATTTAATGGTTTTACTGTTTTACTGTTCACTAAATTTCCTATTGAACTATGTTACACTGAAACATAATCCTTCATGTTAGTGATCCGTAACTAATGTGATCACAGTCACAATTGTCTGTCCGATTACATAAAGGCTGCGAGTACATTCTACAAATATGACATGTTCTCTTAGTGAAGTTTGCTCATTTTATTCTCTTCTAATAAACAGACGTTTCTTAGCGAGTTTTCACATTTTCAAGGTTTAAAAGATTTAGATTTTTGTATGGTTAAATTGTTTTTGATTTCTCTGGCATGGGACTCTCCTGGTAATTGGTTTCTGTTTACTTCAGGTTGGTTTCATGAACGATGGAAGAATCCTGGCTGCAGATTTCCAGTACTATGCCAACGCTGGCAACACTGTGGATGAGTCTGTTCTGGTGGGTTCATCTATTTCTGTTTCTTAGAAACTGTGGCAAAAGTCTGCATTTTCAAACCCTAAAGACTTTAAATGTAATCTGTTATTCTCACAGGTAGCAGAGAAGATTCTCCTTCACATGGACAATGCCTACAACATCCCAAATCTGCGAGGCAGCGCTGCTGCCTGCAGGACCAACCTGCCCTCCAACACCGCCTTCAGGGGCTTTGGTGTGCCCCAGAGCCTCATGGTTGTGGAGAACATGTTCAACGATGTGGCCATGGTGCTGGGACGCCCCGCAGACCAGGTCATATTCCAACTTCTCTGAAACTAGAGGTTGCTAACACTGGTCAATATCTTATTTTTAAAAGTTAAAATGCCAGTATAACTGGGTTTTCAAATTCTTCATCAGATTCGAGAGATCAACATGTACAAAGGGCCGTCGGTCACTCACTACAAGTTTGAGTTCAGTCCAGAGAACTTGCTGCGCTGCTGGGAGGAATGTAAGCTCAAGTCTGACTACGAGGCCCGCTGCAAAGCTGTGGACCAGTTTAACCAGCAGAACCGCTGGAAGAAGAGAGGAATATCCATTATCCCCATCAAATATGGCATAGCATTCTCAGAGAGCTTTTTAAATCAGGTCTGTTTAATTCAGCTTTGTCATCTTATTACTACATTTAAAAGTTTCTTTCAACCTTTAAGTAATGTGAGTATTTTTCTGTGTGTAAAAGGCTGCTGCTCTCGTCCACATCTATAAAGACGGTTCTGTTCTGGTCACTCATGGCGGGATAGAGATGGGTCAAGGGATCCACACCAAAATGCAACAGGTGCTGTGTCATCGGACATGAAATGTGCCCACTTTGTGACAGGGTTTGAAAAGTCAGAGAGTAATGTAATAGGACTTTATGTTCTGATGATTTAGACTTAATTTAAATAATTCAACAGATTATAGAACTGAAACCAAAATATTATTGTTGGCAGATAAAAAAGTTACCTTTTGTTTGTAGTACTTAATTTCTTTTTCATTAACATTTGAATGTTTCACTGTTAGGTGGCGAGTCGGGAGCTTCATATCCCATCTTCCAAGATTTACATCAGTGAAACCAGCACCAACACCGTTCCCAACACCTGCCCCTCTGCGGCCTCCTTCGGCACTGATGCTAACGGCATGGCCGTCAAGGTACAGTCCACATCCTGCGTGTTTTTTCATTAACTCCAAATGACTGACATGGACAAGACATGCTGACATTAAAAACAAATATTACAAAGGTATAATTTTGAATTTCTCTCGTTCAGAATGCCTGCCAGATTCTGTACCAGCGACTGGAGCCAATCAGGCAGAAGAATCCCAAAGGATCATGGGAGAGTTGGGTATGATTTGACAGTAATTCTGGGAGATCAGGTATATCAGGAAAATGCAGCATTTTAATTAACACATTTTTTTTCTCTTGTCCTTTTTCACTCAGATTAACACAGCATTTTTTGATAAAATCAGTTTATCAGCAACTGGATTCTACAGGTGAGTATGATACAGCCTTCAATCCCACTTGCATAGTTAATAAAGTGAGAAACAGCACACAGTGACTTCTTGTACATGCTCAGAGGTCCAGACCTTTACATGGACTGGGAGAAGACGGAGGGTCAGCCCTATGCTTACTTCACATTTGGAACTTGTTGTTCTGAGGTGGAGCTGGACTGCCTGACAGGAGACTACAGGGTCAGAACTTTCAATCTTCACAGCAAACAACTTTCCTAGATCTTGTAAATTCTAACACTAGGATGAAAGAGCAGTGTCTGTTTTTGTTTTGGGTTCTTACAGACGGTGAGGACGGACATCGTGGTTGACATTGGTAAAAGTGTGAACCCCTCTGTGGACATTGGCCAGGTGAGACCCCTCTCAAAAGGATCTTAGTTGTTGTGGAGCCAGTTTACAGTAGTAATAATTTATGTTCCATACTATGGTCTCCAAGTATTTTCAATAAGACACACATGCAACTTTGATATCATTTGAAGTGTGTAATTTAGGGAAGGCTTTCTGCACACAATGTCAAGGACCTTTTAAGACATTAGATATCAGGCTTTCAGAATATTGAATGGAATTTCCAGGTGTCACAGCCATTAATATGCAGGAGACTCCATTTTGAGGGACAGAAATAGCTGCAACAGCAGGTTGAAGATGAAACTGTGACACGAGAAACGTTAAACCCATTAAACCCATTAAACCCATTAAACCCCTAATCAGTGCACACAGTAACTTCTTCCGTCTTTTCTTTCGTCTTTGCATTTAGCTGCAAATAAAACTGTAGAAAACGGTTTTGCTGAATCTAAAACTAAATCTAAAAGCAATCTAAACGTAGGAATCACAGAGCATCATATTTTCCTGCATATTTTGCTCATGTTCGTCGACTTGTGTCCAAAAATGTTCTGAAATATAGTTCTGTAGAGGAAGAGCATTTTTCCTTTATATTGTGTGTTTTGCTCCTATTTTCTGTCCCCCTTTGTTCCCCCTCTCAGATTGAAGGAGCATTTATGCAGGGTTTAGGTCTTTACACTCTGGAGGAGTTGAAGTTTTCCCCTTCTGGGCTCCTGTACACTCGAGGTCCGTCTCAGTATAAGATCCCTGGAGTCTGTGACGTGCCTCTTCAATTCAACGTCTATCTGCTGCCAGACTCGTACAACCCTCACGCCATTTACTCCTCCAAGGTCAGAGGCCACGACACACAGACATTTATTTATTATTGTCAAAGGAAAACAATCTTATCTAACCTTTTTACTAAATGTATGATATCACTAATAATGTA
Source organism: Helostoma temminkii (assembly GCA_900302695.1). Classification (NCBI taxonomy): domain Eukaryota; kingdom Metazoa; phylum Chordata; class Actinopteri; order Anabantiformes; family Helostomatidae; genus Helostoma; species Helostoma temminkii. Next base: position 13,209 of record OMLM01009425.1, read on the forward strand.
ATTTAAAATGTAAAAATACACAGGCTGTACCTCTTGCCTGACTCGTCTTAATTTGCTTAATTGCCTAACTTGCCTGTGTTTGCGTTGATCAGCACAGAGAGTAGCCTTCCTCAATCTTTTGCCTCTGCAGGGTATTGGAGAACCTGTTCTCTTCCTGGGCAGTTCAGTGTTCTTTGCCATCAAATACGCTGTGGCTGCGGCTCGTTCAGAGTCTGGTCTAGTCGGCCCGTTTTCACTCGACAGCCCTGCAACACCAGAGAGGGCCTGTCTGGCTTGTGCCTCACCATTGACTCAGAAGGTAATGAAATACTGGTGTGTGTGTGTGTGTACCTACTATGATTTATGCAACATGGGCAATAGTTGACAATAGTTTATTTCCACTATATATGTTAATAAAATACTCTCTAGTAAAGCTAAAGTGATAAATTCATGTGAACATGTAGAGTTTTTGGGTTTTGATGGAAATTCTAGCATGTATTCATCCTTAAAAGGCTAATAGTAATTACATCATTAAATTAATCAATATTGAAAAGACAGAAAAATAAAATGTAAAATAAAATATTTTCAAACCTGATTGTGTAGCTGTGATCAGGCAAGAACCTGGGTTTAATTAAATCCAAGTATGAATGATATTAGTAAACTGTTTTACACAGAGGAGGCCACTGTACAAGACTTCATTTGTTTATTACATTTCATTTTCATTAGTGAGAATGTTAAAACTGAGGCAAGCTAATGCACTTTAATTCTGATAAACTAAGGTCACATAAACAAAATAAATAAAAACTACACTAGGCATTACTGGGCAATCTTAATAATATAAAATATAAAGTTATGTTCATATGAATGTCTATTAACACAGGACAATGGTTGCCATACATGTTTGATTTTTTGTTAATGTTGATTTATTCATTGTTTTATTTTCTTTCCAGATTCCATCCAGTAAACCAGAATCTTTCAAACCCTGGGCCTTAAACATCTAAAATCGAAGCCATTAATTAAACTACTGTGATCAAACTAAAGCTACACTGACTGTGAACTAAATACTTGTATAACAGTAATTTTACCAACAACTGAGACATTTCATTTAACCATTCTCAACCACGTATAATGTGAAAAGCTTCATGACTGCTCAGCACGCGCCTTCAATAAACAGCATTACTGAGAATACACAACGGACTCTAGTGCTCTTCTGTACAAACACGTGATCACAACAGAGATATCCAACAGTGTTTACAACATTACACTGATTAGGTTCCTTATGGAGGGACACATCAATGCACCACGGATCTTTATCTTAGGATCTTTATTTAGAGTTTATGGTAGGGAGGTATCAAACAGGATGTTGCTGTGTCACATTGCAGTTTTTAAGGGTCAGCAATAACACGTAGTAAAGTTGTGAATTAACTGCAGGTTTCATGTTCTTTCACCAGAGAAGTATAAGTGATTCTCAAAGATGTTTTTATGCTTTCTGAGAGTTTAATGCTGACGCCGAAGAATAGATTATAATAAAAAGTATGTTGAGTCCTCTACAGCTGTACAGCTAAGCAGTACTTCACCTGGATTTGTATTTTCTTAATAACTTACTAATTAAAGGGCAAGGTAAACAAGGGAAAGGAGGAGACATCAGCTCACGAAATAATAAGAAATAATGAAACTTTTTATTTTATGTTTTTTAATTGTGCCACAACTTGGAGAAAAACAAAAGAAAGTTTTTTTTATTTGGTTTTAATTGCGTTTTATTCTGTGTAGTATAGCATAAAAGCAACATAAGATGGATAGTTTAGATATAAATTTAATATGCTCTCACTTTAAACGAACAACAGGAAAAATATTTGTTTTATTTTTCCCTTTTTTTCGAGCGGAAATCCCCTTAAATGGCGCATGCGCAGCGGGTGGAGCCTGCGGACGTCCTGACGGTAAGGTCTTTTTGTTTGGGCCGCTCAGAGACTCGACACTCGGTTTAATTCCCCCTGGTTAACAACCGTTTTTTATCTGCATTAATTTCGGTGAGTACATGTATTTCCGTTATTTGGGTGTTGTTTCACGGTTTAGCTGTCTGTTGAAGACTCTTATATGTGACCTTATAGAGTGAAAAATGGTCCTTTAACACGTAAATGCGGTGTCGGAGGGTGATTGTTGGTTTCCTCCAGTTCGAGGAGCTAACTTAGCATTAGCTTTATATACTTTCGGACTAAGATTATCATGATGCTAATATATATTAATAATGACACTACGACGAGTAGTTATGTTACAGCTAAATGTCTGTCGTTACGTGTTTCGTAGCCTTCAAACTGCGGTTTGCTAATCAGTCAAACACGGGTAAATTGCCAGCTAGCTAGCTAACTTGCTAACTGTGGGCCCGGCTAAGCTCGGCGCATGGTAAGGCCCGGAGTTAGCTCATGCTAGCATATAATTAGCCAGCTGTTATGTGGGGGGAGGAAAAAAAAATCCCATTTTGTGTGTTAGGCTTTTCTTAAGCCTTTAAAACAGTTGACTAGAATAGTTAAATAGGCAATCGGCTTTAATTAAAATAAGTAACACCTGTGTAATGTCTTCACCCACCAGCTCCTTTGTCTTTTGTTTTTCCTTCCTTGAAGTTAAATTCTGCTTTATGTTAACGATGCTTTTTAAAATGATGCGTTTAAAATATAGTAAATTTACTGAAGTTTTAAATAAAATGTGCATTTATCCATTAAATAGTAACAGTGGCTGTGTGTATATATATTTGCGTCTGATTAAATTATGTTTTTGGGTTTTTTTGCATTGGATTGTGCTTTCCTTTAATTTTATAGGCTTCAAGTATTTTCAAACTACTCTTGATAAGCAGCATAAAAAGTGGTATTATAAACGTTCATAAAATTCTACTGAAACTACTTGTGTATTATTGCAAGATGAGCTTTATAGATCAGCTTTACTGAGCAGGGTGGATGTAAACACTGGCGTTGGTGTCGCTTAGGCATTTTCAAGTAAAAACGCACATCTGCCTTATGAACCGCTTTGAAACTAGTCTTAATTTTTTGTTCTTGAATACTAATTACTGTTATAATAAACAGCTGGTTGATCATCAAACACATGGCAGATTAGTCGTTGCGACTTTAATGCTTTACATGTGTGGTTTTCTGGTTTTTACTGAAATTGATGCCTAAATACAAAGAAATTTAGTTTTTTGTGTCTGTAAAAATTCATTTGGTGCTTCAGTGAATATGTAGTTATTTAGCATCATTGCCGTACTTTATTGATCCCTTTAGAGAAAATTCAGCTTCTCTACGCCGGAGCTTAGTCGCATCAGTTCTGTGCTCTTTATTTTTTTTCCCCCTATTCTAGATCTATTCAAAGGTGCATATTTTGTTACAGGCCGCAGTCAACACAGTAGTGAACTCGTTGACATGGAGTTCACCCACGTTCACTCAAATGACAGACATAATTAAAGAGAACACAATGTTCATTTGTAATCTGCACATCCTGAGTAAACATTAACTGTGTTGTCTTGTTTTTTTGCTTTTTTCCCAGGGTGTCTTTTATGAATAATCAAAAGCAGCAAAAGCCAACGCTAACCGGCCAGCGTTTCAAAACGAGGAAAAGAGGTCAGTGTTTATTGTTTGTCCTTTACTTGTTTTCTTTTTTATAAGTGGAACTATGCATCAACATTCCCTTGTGCCTGAATCCAACCTGTGTGCTCTCATACCACAGATGAAAAGGAGAGATTTGACCCTACTCAGTTTCAAGAAAGTATCGTACAAGGCTTGAATCAAACTGGCACTGATTTGGAAGCGGTTGCAAAGTTCCTTGATGCCTCTGGCGCCAAGCTTGACTACCGCCGGTATGCAGAGACACTCTTTGACATCCTGGTTGCCGGCGGCATGCTGGGTGAGTTGGTCGTTACGTTATGTACATGCTTTTACTGATGTCTTCAGATCTTTAAAAATGGAAAATGTCCCGAATGGCGTATCAGTTGAAGACTTAAAGTTGTTTCTGGTGCAGTACGGACTTCGCATTGTAGGCATTTAAATTAAAGAGCAGCCTGTTCTCAACAATATCGGTAACAAGTATATAAATATAAGCTGAACAGTTTAACCAGTGTACTTTTTTTTTTAAATTGCCATTGAATTGGTGACATAGCAGAATATCTTGAGTCTGCAATTTGTTTTTAACCTTCTGCCGTGTTTCTCTTCTACAGCTCCAGGCGGGACTCTATCTGACGACATGACCCGCACCGAGTTCTGCCTCTTCACGGCACAAGAAGACCTGGAGACAATGCAAGCATATGCTCAGGTAGAACTTGTAGCCAGCTGTTTGTTGATAAACCTCCAATAAATATAAACTGTTACTAAAGCTTTGACCTTATTTGGTTATCAAATAGGTTTTTAACAAGCTGATCAGGCGTTACAAGTACCTGGAGAAGGGTTTTGAGGAAGAGATCAAGAAGGTGAGTGGTTTTCAAGTCGATCCTCAACAGAACTTGTGTTGAATGTTCTGGTTTTTTGTTCTGAGCTCAAAACTTGTCTTGCTGGTCAGACGGATGTGAAATAATGTAATTTTAATGTTCAGTTTGCTCCAGCTGAAGCACCAACTGACAGTTTTACAATGATTTGGGAGGTGTGAAAGGTGACGGCACATATGATGGTTCACTGTGTGTATAGCTGAAAACCTAAATTTGTAGCTGTAGTATAACGTGAGATACAAAGGATTAGTAGGAGAAGAGCTACAACTAAACTTAAGAATAGTGTTTGAATTAATAATCCAGTTTGAATCAACTGCAATACGTTAACATTGAAACAGTTCAGTTATTTACAAGACGGTAAAGGTGAAATTGAAACTACACCTTCAGGTCGTAAACTGTTGCTGTTACAGGATTTGCGTGTCTCTTATCTCGCGCGCATGCACACTCAACAAACCTGTATTTCTTTTTCTTGTGTAGTTGCTGTTGTTTCTAAAGGGGTTCACTGAGTCTGAGCGCAACAAACTGGCCATGCTTACTGGCATCCTGCTGGCCAATGGCAACATATCAGCCTCCATCCTGAGCAGCCTTTTCAATGAGAACCTCGTCAAAGAGGGTGAGGACAGTATTATAAAAAAAAAAAATCTTCATCCAAAAATGTCAAATTGCCATTTGTAAGGGCACAAATGAATAGTTTGTCCTGCTGTCACTGTGTAGGAGTATCTGCAGCCTTTGCTGTCAAGCTTTTCAAGTCGTGGATTAACGAGAAGGACATCAACTCTGTTGCTGCCAGTCTCCGCAAAGTCGGCATGGACAACAGGCTGATGGTAATTGGAGCTAAAATGTGAATTGACTGGAAGTGGTATCTGTTACTGTCAGATTTATTTTTTTTAACAATCCTAAATGTATTTCTCCCCACAGGAACTCTTTCCTGCCAACAAACGGAGCTGCGAGCATTTTTCTAAGTACTTCACCGACGCTGGGCTGAAGGAACTGTCTGACTTCGCCCGCAACCAGCAATCCATCGGCGCCCGCAAGGAGCTGCAGAAGGAGCTCCAGGAGCAGATGTCCCGCGGTGACCCTCAGAAGGAGGTGAGGTGGTGAAATATCTTAAACATTATGGCAGCAGTAAATAACAATTTGAAGCAGCTAATGGTCTTGAAATGGTTGAACTGACAGGTACAAGTTGTCTTTGCTATGAGACTTTTTCTGCATCCTCATCATTGACGTGTTCCCTCTTTGCCTTGTTGCATAATGATGTTTGGCTGCACCAGTGGTTCAGACAGTAACTACTTAACAGCATAATGACAAAGGCGTCTGTACAATGAGTCATGACAGTGAATACAAATGAGCAGTTTGAGTGTTAATGAAGGCCCGACAGTACCAGTTTAATGAGAACTTCATCGGGGGAACTTTCAGACAGTTGCTGCCTGAACTGCAGCTGCATAATTCAGAACATTTCCAACAAGGCTGAAATTAGTGTGCTGGTTTCTCATCATGCTGTGAGTCTGCTTATGAAGATATTTGATATTGGGTCGTGTAATAAAGAACCTTTGTCTCTGTTGTCTCAGATTATCGCCTTCACCAGAGAGGAGATGAAAAAGGCCAGCCTCTCTGAGCAGGCCATGATCGGTATCATCTGGACCAGCGTGATGAGCTCCGTGGAGTGGAACAAGAAGGAAGAGCTGGTGACCGAACAAGCCATCAAACACTTGAAGGTGTGCAACGATGTTAATGAAGAACTGGAAGTAGTTTAAATAGAATACAGAGAAGTAAATCAATCATCACAATTGATTGTGTTGCTTCCCAAAAATGATGCAATACGGTGTGAAGCCTGCAACAGTGACTGCAAGTTTTGACGAGTCTGAAATGTTCGAGTTATTCAGTGGTGGCAATGATACTGTTCACTTGGCATTTAAGTAGTTTCTTTTTTTCAGTGCTGAAATTATTTCAAAAAGCCCAATTTTATTAAGACTTGCTAAGAAATTTGTAACCATATCTATTAATGGTATTTTCTTCCCCCTTCTAGTAGTAGATGTATGACATTTTGTATCTGTAGATTTTGTCAAGTGCCAACTCTTGTTCTGACAGTCGAATGGGTACTGTAATTACATTTGTACTTTTGTGCTGTCGTAGGCTGGAGAGTCATGTTTCTCCCTGGAGTAGTGGTGTGGTGTGGGAGGCTCTGCCAACTTGTTTTGCTGCTTTAAAAAAAAAAAAACTGAACTGTTAATGTTGAGCGTGAAAATGGGACCATGAACACCCGCGTAAATAAAAAAAAAAAAATTAAATAAAAGTGTGTTAGTTTAAACGTGAAGAGGAACGTTGGGCTGCCGTTGCTAAAATAAAATCCTGATGAGTGGATAAGCTTTAATGCACTAACAAGCTTTCACTACAAATGTGAACTCGGAGCTGGCTGCGTGCTGCTTCCTCTGCAGTAGCTTCACTGTTGTCTCTTCTTGCAGCAATACAGCCCTCTGCTGAAAGCCTTCACCTCCCAGGGTCTGTCTGAACTCAGCCTGCTGCTGAAGATCCAGGAGTACTGCTACGACAACATCCACTTCATGAAGGCCTTTCAGAAGATCGTGGTGCTCCTCTACAAAGGTCGGTATCATGTCCAAACGGTCATTTGGCCCCATCAGCCTCAAGATCAAATATTAATTATACACTGAACGTGCTGGTTGCTTTAGAGCTCCCAAAATATCTAAACATGCTTGCGAAATTTAGAAACAGTAGTTCCCGCCAAGCTTCAGTTGGCTGTCTCACTTAGCAAATCATTTTCCAGGTGTTTTATGCCTTTGTTGAAGTGGTGTTGTCCTTCGTCACAGCTATAACACTTTCCACTTTGTCCTCGCAGCGGATGTATTGAGTGAAGAGGCCATACTGAAGTGGTACACTGAAGCCCACCTTGCCAAGGGGAAGAGTGTTTTCCTCGAGCAAATGAAAAAATTTGTTGAGTGGCTGAAAAATGCAGAGGAAGGTAAGAGCATGAGACAAATCAAAACAAAACCAGTGTATCTGACACATTTTGACCTGTCATAGCGGAAAAAGCACTGGCACTGTATTAGTCAGACCAGTTATTATTGTAAACATGCATTTAATGTCTAATTTTGGCCACAACTAAATACCTTTTTAGATCTTTCAGGCGAAAAATTACTTTTAATCACTTAACACAAATTGCGTGTTAGTTGTAGAACAACTTTCTGGTTCATAGTTGTTTTTATTGGAGGTTGATCTGGATTTGGGATTTTCTGAATTTTATTGTTTGGGTTATCATAGCACCTGTGTGGCTTGTGTTGTACATAGGTCCTAGTCGTATCTTTATCTCCAAAATAATGTTAGCCTCTTCATAACAGTTGACACTTGGTGTCACGTTACAGCCTTACAATGTAACTCAGGACATGAACCCTGCCTCAACATGTCTTCAAGGAATTCATAATGTGTAGGGCTGGGTATTTATTAGGACTATTAAACATTTAAATTGGAAAGACCTCATTTGTCACTGCCTGTGTATTAGAAGAAATGTTGAATGTGCCAGAAACATGTTGGACAAAATGCAAAACGGTTGACGCTTGTTTGTTCCCGCAGTCTTGACATGTAGTTGGATTATTGAGAACTGTTTGTCAGTGTTGAAGCGCCAAAGTTGCTTCATACTGATGATTAATATGGTTGATTTGATAATAATGTAACTGGATAGGGTCATGCTAATGAAGCAGTTTTTTATATGAACTTGGTTGGAGTTCAAATTCTAAATGTTAACTGATTTTATTTCTTTGTCTCTGCAGAGTCGGAGTCAGATGAAGAGGAGGCGGACTAAACCTCCATCGACAGATGAGCGCTTTTTTTTTTTTTTTTTTTTTTTTTCCTTTTTTTTTT
>OMLM01009426.1:0-19957 GCA_900302695.1 Helostoma temminkii
AGTGTGAGTGCTTGAGCGTCTGCTTTTGCAGAGTTTTGCACCAGCTTAATCAGCACTTACCTGTTTTCTAACGTCCAGTTAATTGCACTGATGCTGCCTGTTTTTGTTGGAGGGTGAGTTGAAACATCACTGTTAATTAGGGGGTGTGGCGTTTAGGGGGGATTTGTTGTTGGAACGTGAATCTTCACTGTAAAACGTTATTGTTTCTTAAATGAAACCTGGATTGCACTATAGTCAGTCCAAGCTAATAATTTAACATGTAGCTAAATCATTCTCAAATTGCATTAATCACCTATTGGGCTGAAATCGTTCACATTTTAGTGGGTTTCCTCCTCCACTGGATCAGTGGTTCCCAGCTTTATTGGCTTGTGACCCCATTAAAGGAACAGTATGATATTTAGGAAAACATGTTTGTTCAGATCAGCCAATCTCTTAACCTCACCGACTAACACCTAAAGTGTATGTCATTTTACAAAGGCTTATCAGCTGGACTGTTTCTTAATCATCAGTAATAATCTTCATGAGACATGTTGCTTTGTAGCTGGTGAGGCTAACAGGTTGCAGTCTCTAGCTGCATGTTTAAGAATAGTATTAATTTTATTTGAAGCATTTATAGAAATCCAAAAAGGTAAAAGTACCTAATACTTCATAGGAATAAAGATTAAATTACACAAGAGCCAGAAAACAAAACCACATGGATTGGAAAAAAACTGTTCTAGTCTATATTTTGAGATACTTTTCACTAATAGCAGCTTATCTGTAACTTCTGCAGAGTTCTGTGTTTTTTGTGGCAATTTTTTTGTGTTTTTATAGTTTCATCTCAAGTGTCTTAATTCTGGCCAAAGTAAATTAAATATTCTATAAATTATAATAGGATGTTCACTTGGGTAAATAAATATTTAACCCGCTGCTTAGATCAAAGAAATAATGTTTTTGTGTTTGGTTTTAGTATAGTTTTATGTAAAGCAAACCTTTTAATGGATAAGGCTACACCCATCCTCAACTATAAATAGACTTTGCTTTATGTGAACATTCCCTCATAAGATGAACACACTCTCATGAGACACTGCTTAAAGCAATACATGTGATATGTCCCTCACAGACTTCAAACATCAGGGACAAGTCACCCCCGCACCTACACCACCATCTTTACTTTTATCCAGGCTGCTTTTAAAAACACCAACCTCTTTATGCTTCTGAAAAAAGTGACCGTTTGACTCCACTGAGAAACCTCCTCAACTTAGCACATTGTTTGTTCTCTGACCGCCTTTATCGTGGAGATGTGGAGGTTTAAAGTGCACTACAGATTAAAGTGTGTTATTAAAAATGTTAATTATTGTTAATATGATTCTTATTTGAGTTAATCTGCCTCTGTAATTATGTTGATAATAAAAGACTGGCAAGACTGTTCATGAGGGTCGACGTTTGTGTGTTGATTGAAAAGTTGAGACTATGAGATGCAGGGCTGCATTTAACAAATATTTCATAATTGAATTAATTTGCTGTTTCTTTCTAATATCTTTCTTTAGCCCATAAAATGTAAGATAATTATGAATAGCAATTTCGCAGACTATACTATTAGTTCAAACTCAGATACAGTTAGTTCTAATATAAAAAAGGTAAGTGATGGGCTGAAAAACGCATCATTGAGAGAGTGGAACCAACTGCAAAGTTTTAGATTTTGCATTAAAAATCCAATCAAAAGTGGTATAGATTTATTGACTTAAAAATACTGAATCAAATAGTTGAGCTGTTTAAAGCTCAGTGAAAAAGACTTGTTCACTTTATAATTAAAAATATGTTTTTTACTTGATCATCATGTGGACAGTTGTGAAAATTAGAAGATTTTAATGGTAAAAATGAAACCAAACAGCATGTTTTGATAATAAAAGAGAGATATTGTTACTGATTATCCAGAATAGGACAGAAATGCATCTTGTATACATTTACTGTACAGATTAAATCTAAAAACTTTCAATGAAAGTAACAACAGTAATGATAGACTTTGTTAAAACATCTTCTATTGTGTAAATTCACCTTGATGAAAGAAGTGCTCATCAAGTTTCTTCTGCTAATATATCTAATACTTCAGAGAAATTAGCAGTACTTCAATAAGTAGTTCCCAGCTGAATTGTTTTATGCATTAAGCAAGTTAGTTATGTAAGTTAGTGTATCAATTGTAAAAGTAGTATAGTAGTATATTAACCTACATTTGTATTATTAATTAGAATCTAAAAAGTAGAAGCTGTAGTTTAGTAAAAATATTGTAATTGATTGATTACATTGATAATATATATACATTATACGGAATTGTCTACATGCCTAAATCATACATTTTCACGTTATAAACAAAAGCATCAACAGTCAAACAATGGCACCAGCTGTTGTCTACTGTTTCAGTGGGATGTCCACCTCAAATAAGAACATTTAATTAATTGGCAAAAAAAAAAAACCAACAACTAAACAGAAAATAGAAAACAACTTGGAGTCTGGAAAATGTTGCTTTGTTTTTTTTTTTAGATCAATAAAAAGACACATGACTGCATGTTTTGTTAAGGACAACTGGGGGTGTGTGGTACAGTAATAGAACAGGTGTTTAGCACATTTCATCCCCATAAACATATAGATAAATATATATGGATAAATACAAGTAGAACACATACCCATACCAAATTGCAGCGTGCAGCTGGGTCCAGGTTATAAACACTCAGAAAAGCACTTGTTGTTCAACACCTCCAATAACCACTCACCCGTTTTATTTTTCCTTGCTGTCACCTGTGGGACCTACAGTACAGCCTGTTCTATGCTCCAGTACAACAGTACAACATCTCAGAGCACAGCATGTAAGCTGATGATGCATTTTCATCTGTATGATTTTACTCATGCAGTCATATTGAATGTTTTAATACACTAGCTGATTATGCTGTGAATGAGTTTTTCCAGACCCAAATACTCATGATGGCGATGAAGCTGACAGTGATGAAGACAATGTACAAACCAAACAGCAGGCGGTCGATGACTATCCCAATCCTTTGCCATTCCTGCGAGTTGTTGCTTCCCTGAAAGTGTTTGTCCACCTGGAGACGGATGGCCATGAGATCCCTGCTCAGCTTCTTCAACTCTTCCAGAGCCGGTTCGTTGGATTTAACTGTAGGCGTGTAGTTAGGTGCACTCTGAAGCTCTCTTACTGAGATGCTGGTGATGCTGGAGTTCCTTGTTGGTTCTGTCAAAAACCAACAGCAGGGTTGCACAACTCTAATAATTAAATGTCACTTATTATATAAAACCTATGCTGACATGCTTTTTAGCCCCATCATCATCATCATCCTACAAACTGATCTGGATGCAAACTGTTTTTACGTGAAGACGGTATTCAATATTCACTGTAGGCGACTTAAAGAATACAGTCACAATTTTTAAGTCATGTAAAACTATTGTCAGGCCTTAACAATTTCTCTGGTTCATAAGAGCCACAAAATCCACAGTCATTGGTTTGGGCCTTGTTTAGTTTATCTACTAGTTTAATATGACGTTTCAGTCCAAGTTAAAGCAAATATAGTAGGTATCTTCCAAAATGATCTACTTTTTTTTTTTCTTTTTACAAAATACTCTGTTTGTGGTTCAGTGCTGTGCTGCAGTAGGAGAATAATTACAAAAACATGAGATTTAATACTAAAACAGATGGACATGTTTCAGTTTCTGACCAGCTGGAATCAGATTAAAAACATTAGTAACACATTCACACCAAATATCGTCAATTATAAACCAAAAGCACTTTTAAAATATACGTTAATAAACGATGAAATTCAGAAACATACCTCCAGTAGATTTGTTGAGGCTGACTGTGACTCGGTTGCTCTTTTCCTTTGGAGGGAGGCAAACAACAACAGCCAGATATTGCAGCACGAGGACGCTGAGCCAGTGAGGCACCGCGCTGGAGCTGGACTGGATGTTAGTGATAAACACAGTCTCCAACAGACTGGCCACCATCAGAGCAAGACTGATGGAGAAGAAAACGTCTAGAGGAAACCACAACCGTGATAGTTCAGTACACTCTCTGAGATATTTTATATGCACACCAGTATCCTGGTTTTCAGTTTTGGTTCTGAATTTTATTAGAACATTAAAACTTGAAGAACCTGGTATTCATACATAATCCCGGAAGTCCTCGATGGCCTACCAAGAGGAGCAAACAAAAACCAGGAAACTCAGATCTATGTAAACACGAATGCTAAATGGATGGACGGCTGTGATGCTGTTTGTCATCAGCTGATAAACAGTGAATGATGAGGACACAGGGATGTGACTTTGACTATTTAATCTCTCAACACTTATTTGCAAACGCGTGAAAAGTTCCTACTGGAACTAGCTTCCACCCTTGTTTACACTCACTGAACTGTTGTGTGCCTGCAGTAGTTAAACAAAGCAGCTCTCAAGTGGTTTTCATAAAGAATAATCTTGATTCAACCTAATCTGAAATAACGTAAGAAACAAAATAATAAGTAATCAGAGGTGTCACTCACTAATGAGAGGAGTTGTTGCCCCAGTGATGGGCAACAGGTCGTTTATGATGAGCAGGAAGACTGTGTAGCCCAGGATGAGGGTCATCTTGAAGGAGGATCGGTCCACACTTTGTGGAGGCAGCAGAAAGCTAAAGAGGTCCACTGTGACGAGGAAGCAGCTGGGGAGCAGGAGGTTCACCACATAGGGGAGAGGTCTACGTCTCAAAATTAACTTAGGAAAAGACACATGTAATGTTGTTGATGTTTTTTCTATGTCATTTTGAAAAAGGTTTATATTTTTTAGGGTGCAGTGTGCAGCATTTTAACATTTTACACCACAAATTACCACTGAAAAAATTTTAGGATTGATAAAACAAAAAAATCCTGCATTGCAGTTTTCAAACTTGGACAGACGGTCCAGTTACTTCTCTTGGTACGAGCATGATAAGCCTTTGTTTTGGCACATGCTGTTCTCCAGTATCATTTATATTTCTACAAAGCCAACACTTTTTTTTATTATTAATAATATCTGACCAGTCACCATAAAGTGTTTTATGTTTTGTAGAAATGAAATAGTGAATAGTGAATAACATTATATACCGAGATTAGCAGCTAAATAACTATACTGTAGATATTGTATTATATGTAGATAAATAATAACTATCAATAAAAACAAACACTAATTCACGTACTCATGTGCTGCTGCTTTGAATGAAAACTCAGAAGAAGTGATCATAGAATAATTAAAATAATCAACAGTACTTACAAAGTATTTGACTTCAGAGTAGTTTCCTGCTCTTAACACCTTGGTAGAAGAAACTATATTGATGTTTGCAAGCTCCCACTCCCCATTGGACTGCAGCACCATTCTGGACTCCTGCAGGATCTGTTGTGCAGTGGAGCCTGGACAAACCTTTATATCTGTAGCTGGAATAATATTTAACAGCACAGTTTTATTTTGACTTGTTAGATACCCCAATGAAGATTTTACAGTTATAGTTTGTGCATTTTTGTAGAGTTTGACATTTTAGCACAAATGCTGATTGGCTTGCTTGCTAATATTATGAGCATTGTATACCACAAACATGTCTGCTCAGCAAATATGAAGTTACAACCTGAAGTCAGTTAGTTTAATTTAGCATAAAGACTGGAAACAGAGGAATAGAGTTTATGCTAATGTTGACCAAATATTCAAATCAGCAAATCTAAAGCTTAATAAATAACATATTACATTATTACATTTTTTTTCTTACAATGTATACATTTATATAATTATAAAACTTACCAAAATGCAGATACGATCCAAAGGTCAGAGAGCAGTTTTGAATATCGAAGGGGAACATGTAGATTGCCAGTCGACAGGAGCTGTCCACTCTGACTGGCTTATCATCGATAACATGACCTGTGTTGTACAAGTAGACGTAGGGAGTTTTGGGAGATTTGTCTTCGTTCATACTGGAAGAGAATATTTTATAGGGTTTAATGTCAGTTTTTCTAATTTGGACAATAATTTGACAAAAGCTCTCAAACAATTCAACATCTTTTAACTTACAACTCAAAGATCAGGATGTCTGGCAACCAAAGGTTTTTTCGAGGGACAGAGACTCTGTCAGTTCCACATTTGTTCTCATCCCAGCTCAGTCCCTCTATATCCCACTCCTACATTAAAAAGAACAATATGGGTTTGATAATACCAATCATTTTAATGGATCCCCATTGTTATTTAAAAAAAAGAACCACCTTGTAGGTAACTGTGAATGTATTGTACTTCTGTGTTTACTGATGAAAACTTACAAAAACTTGCCATAAGACGGTTGTCAAGATTTGTGAAATTTCATCCTACAATTGAAACACATTTTAATTCAATCAGATGGTGTCATGTAGATTATTTATTATTTTGAATTAGTTACAATTATGCATGCGTGACTCACCACTCCTAAAATTCCCACCACAGTGAAACTGACCGATATGTTAACGGGATGTGAAAAGTTTTTTACAGGACGGATCTGATTCTTGTTGAATAAGTCTTCATCAAGTGCATCAAACAATGATTGAGGGGTTGGACTGGTGCAGTTCAATGCTGCTACAAAATTACCTGAGTTAAAAAAGAGAGAGTAGAAAACTAAAAGTTAACAAAAGCTAACATTAAAGCACTCAGCTATTTTGAGGTCAGAGGCCTCGAAGACATTTTTGCATCCTGTATATGGGACAATATGGCCCATAAGAGATCACAGGTGAATTAGCTTGTTATAACAAAGTAGTTTTATCAAGATGACGTTATGAACACTGTCAGATTACAGGTTCAGTAGCTTTTCTTATCTTCTTATAATGTAGTATGAAGTAAATAAAGCCATCATGACTCAGAAAGTTTCTTATTAGAAGGTAGGAAATATTGTTTTTTAACTGTTAAAACAGTTGTGTCTGATAATAACAATATAAGCAAAATAAACAAATACTTTTCCAAGTGATTTTGATTTGAAAAAATAGAAGCTTTAACTCCTCACAGGTATTTATTGATGTACCTGTAGCTGAATAAAACACATGTATTAAAAAATGTACTACATAAACAAAAACAGCTGGGCAAATATAATTTTGTATTTTTTTTCTGTATTTCCATATACTGTATATTATATCTATATGAAGTGAAAGAAGACTATAATTTTATTGTATTTCACTTTATTCACTCACAACAAGCTTCAAATAAAGTTTTTAATTAAACTTGAACATACAGTAAGCATACAACACAGTTAGCATACAGTAAACAACATAAGAAAAGAAATTCCTTCAGCCACTGTGCAATTATTCTCCACCAATTTTGCTTATTTTGTGAAAAGTAGAAACATTTTCCATCTTACCTTGAAGCATCATGAAACAGATGAAGACGAGTTTTATCTCTGCCATTTTGTGTCTCAGTTAAGTCTGTGTCGTGTTTAGTGCCTTATATCACAAAGCAGAGAAGCCAGAGGTGTATTCCATCAATCAGATGCCTAATGCCCTACCCCAGGTTATACTAGCTCTACAGTAAACTCATCGGAAGAGTGTTTTGCCTCATTTATTCTTATTTAGTACAACAGGTTTTTAGATGAGGTCCACTTGTATTCGTCACAGCTGAGGTCAAGGCAAACATAGCAGTATGCACTTCACTAGTTGTTGTGCTAGTCAAATTTATAATTAAACTCTTTTGCTACTGATAGTGGACCCAGTTGCACCAATTCATTTTTGTATTAAAATGAATAACTTTGTCTGAGGGACTCCAGGATAAGTCTCTTAAAAACCTTCAGGATGTGTGATGTCAAGGCCAGTGGTCTGTAGTTGCTGAGGACACAGGGATGTGACTTCTTTTAAAGAGGCACAAGACACAACTTTTGCCACTCCAGAATAACTATCTGCAGATGCAGGCTCAGGTTGAAGGTATGCTGAAATACAGCACTCTCGGGCCGACTCCCTCTGGCCCTGCAGCCTTTGTGGTGTGAAGCCTGTATCCTCTCTGGTCTGCTGAGATAGTGAATACAGAGGTGGTGGCCATGTGAGGGGGTGAATGGGGAACCTTTAGTGAAGCTATTTGGGGGAATGGATTGGAGGCTCAGCCTGAAATCTATTTAAAAAATTATTAAATTATTCTGGCCCCATCCACAGTCCCCTCAGTCACCTGGCTGCTTGTCTTGCAACAGTGATTCTCTTGCCGCTCCACACCTCCTGTAAGTCTAACATGACTAAACATACTTACAGTAATAGGTAAGATGCAAATGCTTAGCAGGTACTTAGCAGGAGAGATCCAAGAATCAAACCCTGAGGGACACCACTCAGATTTATGATCATTGATAACGACAGCATTGCTCCTGCTTATGTTTTACAACTTTATTTTTTACTTGAACCGGTAATCAAATGTGCTTTTTCGATACTTTAATTTCTTGCATGAATTTCCATAATGAGAATTCAACTGAGTTGCAGATTCAAATGAATAAAAAGCTGCATTTTTGACTTTTTATAAGGTCCTGTAGATGATTAAAGACGCTTAACTGTACCATTTTATTCACTGATAACACTGAATCTGGATATTGAATCACTGATAAAAAACTGAATGACACTCACTACTTATGTCTTGTGGTTAACAGTGGTCATGTTTGACATCGTTTTCACATGCGAGAATATGGAGACACTTCAACATTTTTGTTTTTATTTCCACACATTCTCATTAGACATATTTAAGTGATCAACAACAACAGAGAAGAGAAAATGGGAATAGTAAATGATAATGATGGTAATGATGAGGAATATTCCAGCATTAGTCGTTTTTGCAAAACCAATATTCTACATTTACTTACTGGTCCACAAGAACTGATAATGGTTGGCTCAAGCTTTGTTTTGTACTATAGTTACATATTGCTTATTATTGTTATTATTTGAATCTAGACGTCCTCTTAAATAACTTGAATAACATATAATATACACATACAAATAACATATAAGTAAAAAAAAGGTGTAATGGATCCCAGCCCAGCCCTTATTATTTAGGACTGGCTGATCCAGATGCACCACATGGTGATGATGACCAGGGCATAGCACGAGATGATCAGCAGATAGATGCGAAAGAGCAAGTAGTCGAGGACATATCCTACGTGGCACCACTGCTCCTGCAGCTCGCTCTCCTTCTTCAGTGAGGTAAGGTGAGAGCGAAGGTCACCCAGGTATTGACAGATCTGTTGCAGTTCAGGCAGAACAATTGTGCCTGTCAGAGGAATAATGACAGGAGGGATCACAGTTACTCAGCAAAGTAGATAAAAATGATACATACTCTAGGATCAGCAACCTGGTGCACCAGTGGTTTGGACCTATAACGATTAGGATAATTATAAAACACATACAGTTCACATGTTTTTAGATTTATATAACCCTACTTAAAACAGAGAAATTAATTTTTTGTAAATATTTACAATCAGCAATGAGCCAGCGCCGATAATAAATTATCTTTTTAGGGTGAAAAGCAAAAACAGTCATGTAGTACTTGTGACACTTTAAATGAAAATGCAGTTTAATAAATTTTGTCAGGTTAATAATACTTATTCCAACTTATTCATCATACCAAATTACATTCTTTAGATTGGTAGTCTCAAGACTTGAGACTAAATTATGTATCATGTATCAGTAACTCTAAAACTGTAAAGTCTGCATATTCCCCATCTCTAATAAGCAATTACTGGATACATTATAACACTTTTCCTATTGTCTGACATTGCTAAACTGTTTTTTTAGAAGTTATGATACTATTGTGATGTATGTGTTATATAGTTCACTGCTTTTAATTGGATACTAGTGGTACCAGTGTTAGCCAGCTTTGTCTTTCCATACCCTAGAAGAAATCAATATTTCATGTTCAGGCCACTGTGAAGGTTAATCTGGCAAATGTGATGGTAAAGTCATGATGTTTGCTGGGTCTGTTTGATTACCTCCACTGTTGGTCAGGTGCCGGGTAGGTGATTGGCTGGCCTGTTGGCTGACACATGGGGCTGAGCTGCCATTTGAGCTCTCAGGTTTATCTGTTTGTGGTTTAGACGGAGGCTGGACTCCCTCTGGCCAGCGGTAACAGATGAGGTTGGCTATGTGTTTTAGGACAACCACCCTCACCCATTTTGGAATCTCTTGATATTTCATGGAGCTGTGGTGGAGGACATTGGTGATGATGACTGTCTCCAGTAGACTGATGACCATGAGGGCCAGACACACAGAGAAATAGATACCTGGATGGATGGGTATAATGGGAAATTGAGGCAAAGAGGTCATGTGTCAAACTTTGTATGTGTGCTGAGATATTATTCTGCTTGATCTTCATTCAAAAATAATCTTTTCCAGTTTGAAACAATCACAAAAGCGATGGGGAAAATGTTAAAGCTGCATTCATTGATTTATAAAATGTAATAAAATGTTTTCTTTTGGCCAACATATATTAGTGCAGTGAGCTGAAAACACAACACTGACATCACCTGATGCTTCACAAGCTTCTCAGACATAGTGTAACTTTAATGAAACAGCTTGCAATACTGAGGGGGCAAAAATTGTGGCACCTATAACAATTATGATGATTAATCATCACCTCTGACCTATGATGGGTGTCCCATTTGCTGTACTAGGCAGCAGATCATTCATGATGAGCAGAAAGACTGTGTAGCCCAGGATGAGGGTCATCTTGAAGGAGGCACGGTCAACGCTGTGGGGGGGCAGGTAGAAGGACAGGATGTCAATTAGCATCAGAAAGGAGCTGGGGATGAGCAGGTTGACCACGTAGAGCACTGGACTTCTTCTAATAACCACCTAGAGAACAGGAAACATAGAAATAGTTTAACTGCATCTTCGCGATTGTATAATAATGACCTTTATGTAAAAGATCATACTTTATGTGACAATTTTCAAACTAACTTTACAATCAAAGAAGGTAACTATGCAATACAAAGGTAACATGTAATGATGCATATTTGTGACACTGAAAAAAGTTGTTTTCCTCAAGAAACATTTGCATTAATGCTTTGTTAGTTCTGTGCTTCTGGGACAGTTGAAAAAAGTTGTGAACAAGGACTAGTAGCGAACAGCAGAGAGCTTTTCCTCTGTTTACTGTGGCCGAAAATTATATTATGAATAAAGTGAGAACGAAGCCAATTGTACTGGGACTCTAAACAAAAAAGCTGCAACTTACTATAAAGCCCCATAAAACATAAGTGAGACCTTTCACATGGTCTCATACCTTTAATTTACATTATTTCATTTATTATTATTATTACTGTAAAAGTATAAATTATATTTGCATTAACACTTTAGCGTTGCTTGATGAGAGTCACTCTTTTGCCTGCACTTTGAATACAAGGCTGAGGCAGCAGTAGGCGAGCAAACCCTAACAATGTGCTTTGGCTGTATTAAACATTACATGTTACACTTTCATTTACCAGTAAAAAGTTGTATCCAGATGTTTTATTCATTACTGTCATAGTGATCTCAAAGTGTAAAATGGTTTCCCTCACCCAGAAGGTGATTATGTCCCACTCGTCGATCCCAAACTGGAGGATAGAGGTCTCTCCCAGTATGTCCACCACCTCCCACTCTCCACTGGCTTCCAGGTAACGCTTTGAGTTTAGAGACATCTCCTTAAAAGACAGAGCTGGACTGACTCTCACATCCTTTACTGTGTGAGAGGGAAACACAGTGAGGTAGGGAAAGCTGACAGTTCTATAGTACAAGTAAGGTAAATAATTTATCTTAAATGCTAAGTGATTGGTTTGGTTTATTTTTAATTCCATAATGATTCCAAAAGGTAACAAGACTGCAGTCGCATTTCTGACTCACAACTGGGCCAACATTACTGTAGACACTGTTTGTCTACATTTAGCATATGAGGATATTTGTGTATATATGTGAGTCAGTGTGTAAATATTTCCCTTACTGGTGTGCATATAAGAGCCAAATGTAAATGTGCAGTTCTGCACGTCAAAGGGAAAGCTGAAGATCTCCAGGTTGCAGGCGGAGACGAGCCGCAGCATTCTGTCCCAGCGGACATTGCCTGTGTGGTTGACGTAGACATAAGGGCATGCTTGGGAAACATCGTCATCCACACTGGGAGGGTTTATTGGTGGTAGAGGAGTCAGGATAAAGTAAAGGAAAGAAAAACTTATTGAGATGGTAGTTAAAAGAGACATGGACAAAAAATGAGGTAAAATCACATTCACAATTCAGCTGTTTGTTTCTGTGCTTTCATTTTTGACAGAGGCATGCACAGCCTCTGCCACCCATCAGGAGCAATTGTGCACAACACAACACATAGTATCAGACCGTAGGTGTGACCTGTTGTATCTGGAGCTCATCTAGATGAGACTCTGTTGGTGGTCCCACACCTTGCTTGCAACTCCAACTCAGGATCTATCTCAGCACCTCGTGTCAGCAGCTAAGTGGGTCACAACTCTACAGTAGTGGTCACTGTTCAGAGTACATATACCAATAATGCTAATGGGAATCGTTGTTCATTGTTCGAGGTATCGAGCAGTAACACTAGCTCCAACACTAGTTTCAATGCTCCAGTCTCACTGGAATATTACAGGAAGTGGATGGGCAGAAAGTGAACCCATTGTGATTGTGTGCAATCACAACTATAATAAACAACTTTGTTTGTGCATATAAGACCCTCAGAGATATATCAAAAAGAAAAAAGCTGAAGAAACTTACAACTCATACACTATGATGTCTGGAGACCAGAGCTGCCTCACAGGGAGAGAAATCTTAGTGACGCCGTCGCACTCATCAGGGTCCCAAACCAAGAACTCATGCTTCCAGTACTGCAGTGTATTAATCATAATTAATGCACAACACTTCTGCTTGCCTGTAATTTTATGCTATTCATAATGAATGTATCATTAGTGTGTCCTTCCATGGTGCTTACCAATCTTAGCCACAGGAAAGTAGTGAGTATCTGTGTTTTCTCATTCTAAAAACAGTAAACAACACGAACATCTTATATGAAGATTAGATTTAAGTCCAAATAATTCGCAACAATACACGTGATAATCAGTTTTCTCATCATGTCTTCGAGCTAGATTTATGTGTTGGTTTTTTTCTTGGATTAATTGATGAACTCACCACCCCGAGGACAGCATACAGCGTGAAGGAGATGTTGGTTATGGTGGGATTACTGAGGTTCACTGCTGGTCTGAATGACTGCAGGTCAAACACTGCCTGAATGGACTCATGGGTTGGACCACTCTGTCCTTCTTTACAAGTGAGTTTACTGTAACAGAGAGACGCTGACGGAAAAGTGGATGTATGTATAAAAATACTCAGTTGCATTTTTAATCTTTCTCATTATTACGTTTATGAACCAGAAAATGACATTTTAACAATTACTGTATATTTTAAAGTGAAGCAAACAACCTTTACAAATTAGGTCAATATTGACATATACAGTGATTGGTGTTTAATAGTGGACCAAGCTTAATTTCATCCTAATTACTTTGCATGTTTCTTAGACATTAATTAGTGAGATTTCTGTTTATATCAGCTGAAAGAGACCTTGAATTGATAGAAAAGAGAAGAGAAACTGTTACTCTCAGTTGCAAAGCCGCACACACTCATATCTAAAAGATAATACAGATGCATAACTACAAACAAAAAGTAGTGAGTAAAGAAGGTTGTTACCTGACATAAAGAGGATACCTGAGATGACAGTGATACTCCTCTGATGCAGACTCATGCTGAGTGTTTCTAAAGGACCAAATGTCAGATCAAGAATAGAAAGCTCCTACTGGCAGAGTGCATACTCAACCTTGTTGTTTCTCACTTAGTGGAACACTGTAATGACTAATATTAATCCTCTGGAGATTTACAATAATTGTAGCCTAACAACCACACCTGAAAACCAAATAAATCAAATTAAGAAATTTTTAATACAAGTAGCCATCTGTTGCACCCAGTTACACACAGACTTACTACAGACATATTTGCAATCACTTTTCCTAATTACCACTGAACTTGCACTAATAGTTTCTTTTAATACAAAGCTAAAACAAAAAACAAAAAACAGGGCTTGTTGTTCTACACCTTGGGTAACCAATCAGCCATTTTATTTTTTAACACCTCCACCAGTGGGAGTATCAGACCTGTTTTTATGTTTGGTTTTATATTGTTTTAAACTATCTTTCTAAATTAGTAGCATCATAAAATATAGACTTTGTAAAAAATGATTAAGGAAAAATGATCAATTGTTTCATTAAGCTTACAAATGATTCAAAATGAGGATCAATAAATAGAATAAAACCTTCTTATGTCTTTTTAAGAGGTGTAGTCTACCAACTTCTGAACATAAGAAATGGAAAATAAAGCACAGGTTAACTCAACCTTTTACCACTTTCAGTTCATTCAAATTGAAATATGTTATCAGTCACACATTAACCCTTAAGACTCAACAGCCAACCAGACTTCTAAATGTGTGTGCAAGTGTGCTCATTGTATAGTACATAGTCAAACTGAAGCTGGCCTAGTCCCTAGTTCATTTGTTAACAAGTACTTTATCTATGAATAAACTCCTAATTATCAAACAGACTTCAGGACAGGACACAGATGTGAACTGCTTGATATGTTACATTAACTTGTGTGGCCAAGCTGGGCTCTGGCTATTTTGTTGGAGGCTATTAAGACAAGTTCAAGTTATTATTATCACATCATAAGTCTGACTGATTCTGGTCTGGTGATCTGCAGGCACACGGCTGTTCGCAGACTATGGTTTTGGCGAGGGTACACTGCTCTTATTCAGAGTAACCATCCTTCAAAGCATTATGACCTTTCAAGTTTCTGAACACCAGACATTTCGGAGTCCACAAAGAAAAGGAGTTTTCCAGTTCCCTAGATGTCAAAGATGCATAGTTTGTGTTTGTTTAAGTATAGTTTGTAAGCGTTCTAAAATGTGCCACAATTTACCATTTTCATTAAATGAATAGCACATAGTCTATTTATAATTATTAAAGATTCTTGAGTATGTTTTTCATGTGTATGTGCACTATAGCCCATTGACACACCACTCTCAAAATTCTTACCACAGATAAATATGTCTATATAAATAAAAACCCATTTTCTGTCTGTTTGTTTGTTTCTATACACTCCAAAATTGAACTACCTCCACAGCTGAAAACTGACACAAAAGTATATAGGGCATGTTAGGTTGGGTCTCATGTTCTAGAACAGCAGCCAAAAATAGGGCCCCATGTGCCTCTGCAGGTCCGACCATTCATTTCCATGACAGATTTATAAAACAACCTTCCAACCTGCTGTTGACCTCTATCAGTCTAAAGTAGGAAATTATTTGACTCTAAAAATCTCAATACGAGTTTGTATTTACGTTTTGTTTTTGAAGACAATTTTATCACTTTCAGAAGAAAGTAAAGTTTTTGTATTTGAATAGAGTTTCATTTATTTCAGAATAAATAAAATAAAATCACTTTATTAGGTCTTTTTAATTTCTTAAAAATAGTTGGGGGGTTGGCAGGGAGATTCCTTTTGTTTGAAATTGTTACTGAATCCTGGTCAAGAGTGTGTCTGAAAACATTTTTTAGATTTATTAATAATAGTGTTGGTTGGTGGGGAGTTAGCGCTCTCTGCTGGGAAAAGGAAAATATTGCTTCCAAGCAGTAGGCTTGTAGTTCTGAAGTACAAGACGTTTGAAGATTATAGTCCAGTCATAATGTGGGAGTGTTCTTCCTGTTTCCTTTCCTTAGGTTGCATCTTTATGGACAAGTGAATAATCCTTTTTTATTTTTGGTACTGTCTGACTTCATAGCTGAATCACTGTGACCGGTCAGGATACTGCTGTGACTCAGCATCAAAACCAGTCAAGCTAATTCTTCAACTGTAGTGATTGTTTCCCATTTTAGATCATAACAGCATAAGATGCCTATTCAGTTACTGTTGTTTGCATACGTTTATATGCCTGTTTAATTATATGTCGTGTGACCCCACACACATAATATTATATGTTCATTTGTGTATCCTTTCCAGACCACACATACTGAAATACACCCACCACACCCTACACACCTAGTCTTACATCTCACTTCCTGAATAAACACCTTAAAAAAGGAGACTCCCATGTTGTGGCTGACACCTCACAGTCACATACTGTATGTAAACAGACAGCTGCTAATCTTCAGCTGCTGCAGGGACTCGTGAGTTATACTGGTAGCTCAGTGCTGCAAAATCTCTGCACCGGATATTAAGTGAGTTACTGTGTTTTAGTCTCATATTCATGTATTTTGAATGTGATGAGATATAAACAGACAAACACAGGAAGGGTTTTGTTTTCATTTTTATTTATTCTCTACAGTTTCAGGCACAATGCAACATCATTACATATTAATGTTACAGAGGTAATGAGTCAGATGATTAATAATAAGCCTATCAATATCAAATCATTTGGACAGTCGATGTCTTCTCTTGCATCTGTGAGTTTTTATTAAAATTAATTACATTTTTTAATTAAAATTTTTGTGAGTTTATTTCTGCACTACAGTGGGACATGTGGTTAATTGTACAAACCAGTTGTTAAAGTTTTGTGCTGGTTTCATTTTATTTTCTGTTACATGCATCGACCTCTGATCCCGACAGCATTAAAATCATGAGATGCTTTTAATATTGCATTTCCCTTTATACTGAGGAAAATAAGCAAGTGTAAATTAAAATATTAAAATAAATGGTGAAAGAAGAATAGATATGTATCATATTAAATCAAATAAACAATTTTCACCAACCTTTAAGTAACTGACAAGGACAATGAAAATGCATGTTAACAAATAATATTTGAAGAATTCCTCCAAAATATATAATAACAAATTCAGGGTGAGTTGTATGACAGCACCCAGATGATGATGATGGTTACGAAGCTGACCGATACAAAGAGAATGTAGAGGCCGAATAGCAGGCGGTCGATGACCAAACCCACCTGCATCCATTCGCATGAGCTCTGGCTCTCAGTCAGCTGCTCCTTCACCTGAAGACGGATGGCCTGGAGGTCCCTGTTCAGACTCTTCAGCTCCTCCAGGGCCTTGTCCTCATTTAGTTGTCCCTTCTGTTCTGACGTCTCACTGTCCTCTGACACTAAAGAGGAGAGTGTCATTTCTGGTAGATAGGAGACATGGGACAAGGTGATGGCACCTACCACTCATATTGTAGCCCTGCAGCTCATAATGCACATTCGTGCATGAATAATTTTCACACACTCTACCTTGTGCATCAGGATTTTGGATGACTGTGTCGTCTTCATCTCTGGGCTTCAGAGGAAGCAGCACCAGTTGGCCTAGGATTTGAAGAACAAGCACTCTAATCCACGAAGGAACTGGAGCGCGAGCTGAGCCACACATAAGGTTGGTAACGATGATGGTCTCCAGCAGACTGGCAAACATCAGACCCAGACACAGTGACAGAAACACATCTGGAATGATTAAAAAAATATTTAAATCCTTTATTTAAGCTCCTTCACAGAGAAACATCTCTTAAATCCTGGAAGAAAAGTCAAACAATTAAAGTTGTAAAACTGTGGTGATTTGATTTGACCACAATGGGGCAGCAAAACAGCTGTAAACAACACTGGCATAAAGGGTTCCCACATTTAGGTTGATGGTGGACATTTCAGCAAACAATGGCCTGTTTTACACTTTATGTAGTGATGTACAGTAATGACTGGAATGACTATCAACAAAAAAATAATTCTTTTCCTTTATGACTTTGTCAACTGACTTAGGAGAGGTATGGTGTTTCCTGTGATAGGAAGCATGTTGTTTGTCATGACCAGGAAGACAGTGTAGCCCAGGATGAGGGTCATCTTGAAGGAGGCTCGGTCGACAGCCTTGGGAGGCAGCAGGAAGCTGAACAGATCCACTGTGATGAGAAGGCAGCTGGGAATCAAGAGGTTAACCACATACAGTGTGGCCTGGCGCCTCAATGAGATCTGCAGCAGAGTAGAGAGACATACAGCAGCAAGTAAGAGTCTCTTCTCATTCCTCTGCTGCTCCTGTTCCTTTGCACTAGGACATAGTACCACTCTTCACGTCACTCTGTGTGATGGTTGTCAGGCACTTAAATTATTTAACAATTTATTTTTACAGTATTTGGTAGGGTAGACTAGTTTTTACATCACTCATCACAAAACCTTACTTATGTTTGAGTAACAACAAAACATGGCAGCTTAAAAAGCGACACTACACAGTAAAGTATAAAGTAATAAAAAGTATTTCCTTACAAAGAATCGAAGCATGGGGTACGAGTCCCCACCCTCAGCTGGCATTTCGTATAAACCCAGTGTAATTCCTTTTAGCTCCCACTCACCCATAGTCGTCATCTCTGTTCGAGAATTTGTTAATATGGCTTCCGCAGATGATAAATTATTAATCTCTATAGCACTCTCTGGAAGCAAGATATAAAACAGTCAAAGCTTTAGTGGCATTTAATCTGATTATAACATGACATTATTTACAACATGGTGCAGCATTTGATTTATAGAATTAGATTTAAAGCAAGAATAACAATGAAAAAAATGACATATTCCTTCTTACTAAGGAACAAGTAGGAGTTAAAGGTAAAAGTGCAGTTCTGGATGTCAAATGGAAATGTGTAGATGTCAAGCCTGCAGGAGCTGACCACTTTGACAGGCTGTGCATCAATAATGGTACCATCTGAATAAATATAGTTGTATGGGACAAATGGAGCTGAGTTTTTTTCCATACTGCAGAAAGACAAAAGACATAAAACTATGTACATATGTTAGGAAACATCAGTTAAACATTCATATGCTGCTTATATGAGAACTTCAAAATTAAGTGTTGCTCAGGTTTAATTTAATGTTAACACTTTCACTAACTTAACTAGATCACTTAAGTGAACTACTCGGTGTTATTTTGTTTCAAAACTAAACAATCTTCTAATAAATAGTTAACTATCATTACGACAACCTTAAGCATCGGTTATTAGATAACTCATTCATTTCCAGTACACATTTCATATGGGGATCAGTTGAAGTGTATAAAGCTACAACTCCAATTGTACCTACAATTCATTTATGACAATGTCTGGTACCCAGAGCAGTTTTCTTGGAAGTGAAATCCGCCCAGAACCACACTGATCTGCGTCCCATCTGATGAACTCATTTTTCCAAATCTGCAACACAAACATACAGATGTAGCAAGTAAACCTAGATCCTTTAGTTGACAACTGGTAAACATACATGCGATGACAGATGTGTTTTTAAATTTTTTTAATTTGTCACTCAGTTTACACTGTTTCTTCTCTCTTTTTCTAAGCCTTCAGAGAGAACCTGCAGAACTAGTAACTAGTTAGTAAACTACTGTAAGTACTCACTATGTTTTGCCAGATAAATGTTGTCAGGACTTGAGCCTTTTCATCCTGAAAAAGAACCAACATTTGGTTGTATGCATTCTTTCTTTACAGATATTGTCCTTACTACAGTTGTTTCAACATATAGCACTCAAAACATATCATCAATTTTATATACTTAAGGTTGACAAATATATGAAACTCATACACAATGCAGTTGAAGCTGGACTAATACCAAATTGCTTTTAGGTTAATATAGTATCTCTTACCACTCCTAAAATGCCATACAGTGTGAAGTCAACGCTGACAGAGGTTGGAGTGGTTATGTTAAAGACAGGTCGAATGGAGTTCAGATTGAAGACTGGCTGAAGAGCCTTCAGCAGGGAAATCGTGTCAGGCTGAGTGCAGTTCAGCATGACAGAGCTGCATGGAGCTACAGAGAAAAAAGAAAGAAAAAAGAAACATGTTATGTCGTGCTTATGAGTGATAACTAATTTATCAGATTATCGAAGTGCAGATAAAACGAAACAGTTAACTTCCTAATCTGTTGCTCTTTAGAGACATTTGTTTGTATTATTATTAGAAGAGGCCATCACATTGGCTGC